>JAPMOR010120956.1:0-11667 GCA_026543865.1 Argiope aurantia | reverse complement strand
TTTTTTTTTAGCTCCTACCATTTCTAGTTGCATTCCATAAAGGTGTTTATTTTATTTTATTTTTTTAATTTACTGGGTGAACAAAATTATAGTTATTATCTAATCTTAATCTTCAGCGAAGTTTATTCTACAAAAGGATTTTGCTCCAGTATAATACTCAAATCATCATTCATGGTGCTTTTTACATGTCCCCCCCCAGGTGATGAGAGCTGGTGCCATCACTATGAGCCAGAGACAAAGTGGGACAGCATGCAGTGGAAGCATTCGTCATCACCTCCCTCTAAAAAGTTCAAAGCCGTGGAGTCAGCAGGCAAGGTGTTGCTCACCGTCTTTATCGACCACTAGGGTCCGCTACTTGTTGAATTCCTCGAAAACAGAGAGCCATTAACTCCGATGTGTACTGTGAGATATTCCGAAAACTACACAGGTCCATCAAGAACAAAAAACCGAGACTACTCAGGGAGGGTATGGTTCTGCTCCATGATAACGCACATCCACACGTCTCCAGGGTCACACACGCGGAACTGGCCAAGTTCAAGTAGAAGCAACTGGACCATCCGCCCGACAGCCCGGATATGTCGGCCTGCGATTTTCACGTGTTCGGTCTCCTGAAAAAAACATCTGAAAGAGAAGCGCTTCAGCTCGGACGGCGAACTCAAGGACGCTGTGAAGGACTTCCCTTTACACACACACAGTCTCGTCACAGCCACAGGAATTCTGGGAACAAGGAATTCTTCGGCTCGTTAATGAATGGGATTGTTGTGCTCAGGCCTATGGTATATACTTTGAATAAAGTCTTCATTTATATCCACAGTGTCGTTTCGCACATTTTCATTTGAACAATTAAGAGTCATTCAGTAACTTGTATTTGTTTCAGTGCTGTGTTTTTATCTTCCCTTCATTTTACTTTTCAAAACATCGATAATATTAAGAATAAGGTTTGTTGATCATTGAAACTTATTAATGTTTGTCATTTGATCTTCTGAACAAAAAATATTGAAACTTCTTTTATATTCTACATATATTATCATATTCTGTATCTTTTTTATATTCTACAACTTGGTATCATAATGCACTACTAACCATTAAAAATGCAACACCTAGAAGGAATGATCTGATGAACATGAAAATCACATGAAAGGAAAAAGTGGTTCAGATATGAAAATTATTAACATTTTAGTGCACTTAGACGACGCAGGAGGGAGAAACGACATCTGAGACACTGTATAAAAGAAAAGTGTAGTGGATTTCTCATTAGGAAAGCGCTTTAATAGGTTGGAATTTGTTCAGAATACCTCGAATAAACCAGCAGTGTCGGAATTCGATAAATATAGGATCTTCGCCGATCGAAAGTGTGGACTATCGTTCAGTGATATCGCTCGTAACACTGGTCGAAATCCAACCACTGCCATACAAATATGGAATCAATGAGTTGCTTAGGGTCTTACTGAACGACATGCAGGATCTCAACGCCATCCCAAGACTAACGTCCGAGATGACAGATATATTGCGAGGTCGGCCCTGAAAAACTACATAACCACATCACGGACCATTAATCTGGAAATGAGCATGTTTGCAGCATCCCTAGTATCCACTCATACGGTGTGACGAAGCTTGCTGCAGCATGAACTGTTAGCACTGCGACCATTATTTCGGCTTTCCTTGACAATGCAGCATAGAGAGACACGGTGATTCTGGCGCGCCAAACGATAAAGCTGGATACAGGAGTGGCACAATGTCGTCTTTTCAGACGAGATGGTTGAATACATGTTTCGAGGTTCCAAGGAGACCACACGTCGCCTGCTTGGATTTGATATAGACATAGGAATCCTGCATCTGATGTGATGATTTGGGCAGCCATTGAGCACACAGCACACATATCTCTAGTTCGGATCGACGGTAATTTGAATGCAGATCGGTAAATTTCTGATAACTTTCTTATAGATGTTGTGCCTTATCTTCGAGGCCTGTCAAATGCCAATAAGATAATGCAAGATCACATGTTGCACATCATGTTTTGACCTTCCTTGACACACCGGGTATTCGATTGTTGCCCTACCTGCACATTCTCCAGATCTGTCGCCGACTGTAAACATCTGGTCACGAATTGATGACACTGGCCCACCACCCCTCTATAGCTAATACGGTGGATGAAGTGTGGCATAAGACTTGAAACAGCATGGAATGAATTGCCTTTTTCTGCCATCTAAGCCTAGATCCACTTCATGCCAAACCGGATAAAGGCCGTTTTAGCTGTCAGAGCTGGTAGCTATTTCTACTAGTTTCGCACCTCTGTAAACTCCCCAACTGCTTATAAAGTTAATCGTTTTGTCTTCATGCAATACTGTTTACGTATAATAAATATCTTTTTTGAGATTTCCTTCATGGCTTTACAATTTTAATGGCCAAAAGTGTAATTTGGTATTAAAAAATAAAAAGCAGAACTGCTTTGTTTAAAATGTCATTATATATTCTTAAAATTTATATAATTAATGACTAAAATTTTGCAGAATTTTCTTAACACTAATTTTTTAAAACGTTTGTTTTTGCTAGTTTCAAATTAAAGTATGAAAAAATTATTCTGGTATTGAATTTCAATGGATGAATTTCAAATATATATTATGTGTGTTATAGTATTTAACTTTGTGTTATAAAGTTGTAAATATTTTTCTCTATTTTTACCAAAATTGAAATTTATCAGTGGCGTAGCGGTGGTGATGTTGTGGATATAATATGAATTTCCCACGTCTAGTCACCATCAATGTCTGTACAGTCAGTGCACGATAATTCCATCAATTGAAGAAACAGGAGTTGATTTTTCATACGTTTTATTTTCACATATATAAGGACATGGACATTTTCTAAAACTACTGCGCAATCACAAAGCACACCACATAGAGAAAAAAGTACATGCTGCCGCTTCGGCGTCTGGATTGCATCCGGTTAGGGGAGATAGATTTTCTCTTTTCTTCACCGGAACGAATTAAAACTTTAACATCCACTCACTCATCCCCGGATGATGACATTCATAATATTACTTACTATATTTACAACAAACAGTAATTTCACAATAATACAGATTAAACAATTAATACTGATACAAATACAATTTTACAATTCTGATTATTAATTTTCAGTCGGTAAAATAGCTACATCTCGAACATTTCGTTTTAAGACATTACTGTTAGGTAATTTAATATTAACTACTCTTATTTGGTTATCACTACCATAGAAAAGTTCAGTGGTTCTTCCTTAACAACAGTTCCCAAGCTTCATATAGAATTGGGGAGTTCGTAGCCCATCTTCGTAGATTCATGCAGGTCTGACTTAAAATGTAGATCATTCAACTTCGGAAACGTTTGTTTGCCTTCTTCTAGGTCGTCTACGTACAAATAGTTCAACATTTTACAAGCTTCTTCATATTCATTTTAGAATTTTTCTAAATGCAGTCTAATGACTGCAGCAAGTAGGAATAGACTGCACTTCACACCAAAGATGATTCTTTTATATTAGAATGTTTCAATATTGTAAGGGCTGAGACCGAGATTAGGACAATTACCTTTTATCCATAAGAATTTTAGAAATTGCCTATCTTCTTCGGCGATCCCTACTTCTAAAAAAGCGGGCTGAATATCTGCACAAAATGAAATTTTGTGTAACCTGAACCGTAACAAGATTTCAAGTAAATCAGGATTTAAGTTCGGTCCCATAGAGCTGAGATATAAATGGATGGGGCTAGTCGCTTGTATTTAATCGAAACAAGAGTGCCCAACATGAATTTTTGGCGCCATATCGCAAATCTCAGCATACTCGGAAACTGTCGTGCAACCTTTTGCTTCCCTGTATTGGGTCGGTTTTCATTTCCAGTTAACATTTCCTGAAAAAAATTTTTTTTATATATATACCCCTTTCCTTGTTTTGAGATTATCATTCTTTGAAAACCAAGCAAACTGATTTCGAAAATATTTTCTTTTTCATAACATCAATAGCCGAGTTTTTTTACCTTTTTTGTATTAATTAAAAGTGATTTTTTTTCTTTAAGTAAACATTTTATTTCTTCTATTTACCTGAAAAAACATCTTTTAATTTTACATTAAATGCTCAAATACTTTCTATCATTATCCTAAACAATTTTTTTTTTTTTAAATCTGGCTATTGAACCTTAATATTTTTATGAATGGACATTCTAAATGTATACTGCTATAATGCAAAATCTCATCCCGAACTCAATTTTCAACCTCGTGCCTTCCCCTTGTTAATATCAATTTTAAAAAATTCACTTTTGATTTATAATTTTGCCGATAACTTTGCTTCTAACTACCACAGAAACTAAAGTAAATCCTTTTTGGAATCTTAAATGCGTTGACTTCAATACAAAATAATAAAGAAATACCGTACATATCGCGCATACCGTAAGTTATTAATAAATGTTGACATTAAAACAAAATTTTCATCTGTACATATAGCATTTATTTCTTCAATAATTTCTTATCTTTAGAATATCCAGTAGTTTCTTTTTAGATCTAAATTAAAATTTATAAAAACATGCAATTATTACTTGCACATTTATGAAATTTTACCATATAACATTTTCAATAAAACATACATTTGAGTTTCACTAGTTCATTCACAATGATGATTTAATATGTTCACGGAATAATAGAATTCGAATATTTATGGTAAAAAAGGAACAATGTATTGGAAATAATAAGGCACTTTATTAGCATTAAATTAAATACACAATTATTAATCGGTCAATAATATTTATATAGACACTTGTATTGACGAGAAAAAAAATCATGCAAGTAGCGAAAAATAATGCAGTTATATCAGTTTAAATGAAACTTCATGACAAGTTAACTAAATACAATAACTAAACCAAACTATGAAATATTATTTAGTTATAACATCAAAATCACTGATTGATCCAAGTTACGAAATTTTAAATTGACTTAAAATGGATATCAATAAAATATGTTTATTGTACATACTTGTGAAATGGAACAGGACTATCTATAGAAGCCTTTTCTTTGGATCCAATTTCACAGCAAGAGTTTACCATGGCTTAAATAAACTTTAAAATTTAACATTTAAAAGCGAGAAATAATTTGCTATTGAAATATAATGGAGAATGCGGTTACAACGAATACAAATTCTCTCCCAAAGTCACGTGATTTTATTTTGTTCTACACCAAAATACGGTTGCACTCCCTCTATCACTATTTCAACTCTATGTTCGATCCGCTCTCTAAACAATCGTTTAACAATAACGCACCTTTTCCCTTTGATGATGCGTCAAAGACAATCCTCACCTTTATACTATACTTCCATTCACGCACTACAGGATGATGTGGAAGAAAATAATCTGTGTTCATATTTTGGTCTAAATTCAAATCTACTCGTTCTATAATATCTTTCTTGAAGTGTTCCTTAATGATGCCATCTTATTTAACAAATAATTCTTTGTTTTTATCTAATGTTTTGTTTAAACCGAATAAACGACGTTTTGCAATTTCATAATTACTACTTAATGCCTTACCATTCTCCTTCCATAACAAACGAGTTTCGTATCTTTTGTTTGTATACGTCATATTTTGTTCAAACGATTTTAAATTTTCTTTATCTGATAGAGACACTTCTTTACCAAGATTTATCCTAATCGTTTCTTATAACCACAAATCTTTTACCCTATCAAAGCTAGATTCTTCAGTCTCGACGATTGAATGGTTAGAAGATATCTCCTTACAATCAATTCCCTCCTCCTTTCTCTGTAGTAAATATCCGAAAATACTATTAGCTGCAATTCAATTCTCTCAGAAGTACTAACATCTGCTAACTCAATTCCCTTCTCCAACGCTATGTTTCTAACAAACTGCGATGAGTATAAATTTTCGCCGAAATAATCGAGTTAAAAATAACTACTTGTATTTTAACAGTCTTAGTCGGGTGTTGCACATTCCTTAAAGTAATTGCCACTGTATCGTAAACACGACGCTCATCGATTTCACTTCCGAAGGTGTGAATAGCTAAAACTTCCTTGTTCACTGTTTTCAATTACAGTTCCTAAACCACCTCTCTCTCAAGATGAAGAATTTATTGGCTCCGCAATCTTACATACAACACAAGCGCGCCAATACCCTTTTCCCGTTCACTAAAGTTGAAAATGTCCGGAATAACACCGCCCCAGAGACGCTATTTTTTCTTTTATTTGATTCAATGCTGAGAGATATCATGGTAGAAGCGGGATTATTTTCTTTGAGGATAGACCCTACTTCGGCTCGATGCAGTCTTTCACAAATTAAAGAATAATGCGAAAGAGAGCCACATAGTTTACAATTTTGACAATCACTATTGTAGAATTTTCTTGTATGATTTTGAAAACCTATGAAGCATTTTCCTTTAGCCATTAACGATTTTTTTTCTTTTCATTAATACTAAGTGAGCAATCATGACTCGTGTTTTTGAGTTCAAAAGATACAGTTTTGATTATTCAGGCTGTCACCGGAAGAAGAATAAAAGTTTCTCTTTCGATTAAATTTACGATTTGATTCATATTTATACTGAAATGAGTCTGTATGTCTAGGTAAGTCATTCGTATACGAAGAATATCTATTTTTGTAACCTTGGTCAGTTTTGTTTCTAAATGAATATTTTTTTGCATTAGAAATTTTTGAATTTACTAATAATAACGAAGCTTCCCTGCATTCTACTTCAGTTCTTATGAATTCTACTAAATTAGTAATATTAAACAATTTACCTGTTTTACGTTGACGATTATAATTTAAATTTAATTCTTCTGGTAGCTTTTGTAGTATTATAGGGCGATAAGTACCTGCAGCTACATTTAAAGATTGCAAAAATCTAATTTGAGTTTCTATTACATTATACATTTTTTAAAGCCTGTTACATGTGAGCAAGTTTTTATTGGTTTAATCAATAAAAGTTCATGCATGTGAGAAGATATGATTATGTCTGTTCGGCCTAATCTTTCTTTTAATAACTGTATCGAAGCATCATAATTTTGCACATTTAATGAAAATTCCGATACGGCATTTAAGGCAATTCCATCAAGATACATTTTTAGATAAGTAAATTTCTCAGTTTTTGTTAATGAATCATTTTTATGAATTGCAACTTCGAAGAAATTCCAAAAGTCTATAAATTGATTGCAATCGCCCTGAAAGGTCTGTATATTTAATTTAGTTAAATCAACACTTTTATTTCTTAAGGGGATAACATTTTCCGCATTATTTGTAATTGGACTGTTTGTCCTTATTTGTGGAATATCACTCAAATTTTCTATAAGTCCTTCTAGCTGTGATGTTAGATCGATTGCTTTGCCTCTGTAGTCTTCGTATAACTTAATTTCGTCAGCTATTTCGTTTAGGTCTATATTTAATTGTATACTGTCATCCACGTTAATTAAAGTCTTTAATTTTTCCGTGAGCTGAGCTTTTAAAATCACAAGCTCAATAAGTTTGGTTTCTTTTGTGCATTCATTAGAAATTTCTTTATTTAAGGTTTTTTTTTAAATTTTTTTTTTTATTTTAGTTACATTTTTCGTGCAGATATTTCGTTATCTTTTACTTTTTCCCTTTAATCTATTGGTATCCATTTTTAAACTAAATAAGAAATTTAGAACAAATAAAAAAAAAATGTGCTCACCACTGGTCTCAGCTCCTCTCTGTGCTTCCACCAAATTGTTGAGCATTTCCAAAATTTCAGATTTCAACTTATCGCGGCCAAGTTACACCACGATGTATAGTCAGTGCGCGATAATTCCATCAATTGAAAAATCAGGAGTTGATTTTTCTTACGTTTTATTTTCACATATAAAAGTTTCACATATAAAAGGACATGCACATTTTCTAAAACTATTACACAAGCACACACATAGAGGGGGAAAAAAAGTACATGCTGCATCTTCGGCGTCTGGATTGTATCCAGTTAGGGGAGACAGATTTTCGCTTTTCTTCACCGAAGGGAATTAAAACTCTAACAATGGCTTTTTAAGTTACTCTAACAATGGCTTTTAAAACTTCAACTCAGCATAATGTGATTTTCTTGCTTGTAGTTACTCACGGCCAGTGTAAGTTTGAACCCCATCTGAGCCACGATATCTGTTTTCTAATCACATTTTCCTTTAAAAAGACATAAAATTTTGTCACCATTGCATGATCCCGGTGCCTCAGGTATTTATTTATATCACTGGTCGCTACGCCTCTGAATTATGAGATTTTACAGAATTATTTTAGATATGACTAAGGAATGTATCCTTTTTTTATTTGATTTAAATAATTGTTGTAGAATTTCAATTTTAAACTTATTTATTTTATTATAATCTATCTATGCACTTGAGTATAATTCTTAACCTAATTTCTTCATAATATTATTCGTCTCTCTCGCTTTCTCTCTATTTGTGTGTGTGTGTGTGTGTGTGTGTGTGTGTGTATATATATATATATATATATATAAGCACATATTATATAGTTTAATAATATAGTACTCTTGCTGTAAAGTGAAATAAATGTCCTTTTGTACATTTTTTTCTGCATTCTAATTTGACTTTTGTTACTAAATAAAATACTTGAAAACATGAAAGAGAAACTAGAATATACAGATCTAATCAATGTGTTACTTTATTTCAAATCTTTCTTTCCATATAAACAACATGCCATTCACAACAATTTATGCCTCTAAACCAAAATAAAAAATGTCACTTCAATTGATCATGCATTTCTTGATATCACAGAAAAAAACCCAAAAAACTTTACATTTGAAAATATTTTGTATCCTGAAAAAGCAATATTTTCACAGCATTCAATTTGAAAAAAAAAAAAAAAAAAAAAAAAAAAAAGATGAAGCAAGAATATACTGAAATGGGAAGGAGAATTTGTCTTAATATCACAGATTTTAAGTAAATTAAATTAATCATTAATTTAAAAGTTTTAAATGAAAACAAATAGTCTTAGACATATTATCTTTTACAAAAACATTTTAAGTAAATGGTGCAGTTAATAGTAAAAAGTACACAAGTAAAATTAGAATAATGACATGTAATGTCAATTAATCATGTTTTTCTTGACAATAAAACACTTTACATTTAGAAATATTTAGTATTCTGAAAAGACAATATTTTTACAGTTTTCAATTTTTAAAAAAAGGCCAGAGAAAAATATAGTAAAATGAGAATGATAAACTGTCTTAATATCACACAGGGATGATTAAAAAGTTTAAATGAAAACAAATAGTGTTATAAATATTTTTATACAACAATTTTAAGTTAAGTGCAGTTAAAAGAAACACAATTAAAATCAAAATAATGAGATATCATATTCTGTTCAGAAGAGGTGAAAAAGAATCATCAACAAGCACACACATAGAAAAATACAAATAAAAAGTCGCAAAAAGAAAAAAACATTGATTTCATGCCATTTCAAGTCCCATTTCATGCCAAAAAAAAAAAAAGGAAATATAGCATAATAACTAATTTGTATCCAGAAAAAGCAATAAAATAAAAGGTAAGAAAAGAATATACTGAAATTAGAAAGACAATCTGTCATAATATCACAGAGGAATGATTGAAAAGTTGAAATGAAAACTAATAGTCTTAGAAATATTTTCTTTTACACAACCATTTTAAGTGAATTCTAAGTACAATTATAAGTAAAAAGTACAAAAGCAAAATGAGAATAATGAGAACTGATATTCTGATCATAAGAGAGGGAAAAGTATCATCACCAAACGCACAAAAAAGAAAATACAAATAAAAAGGGGCAAAAAACAAAATTCATTTCATGCCATAAGTTCATCACTTGTGATAGCAAGGAAGATTTCTAGAATTCATCAACAAAGATTCAATTTTAAATCCGTGTTAATTTTTACTGATTCCTTACTTTAGAATACCTTTTAATATTAACACAATGTTGCTATTAAAAGAAACATTTAAAATATGAAACAGAAACAAGAATATTCAGATCTAATTTATGTATTAAGATTATTTCAGCTCTATATTTGCATCACAACAAAGTCCCATTTATAATATTTCATGCCTAACAAAAGAAATACAAATAAAATGCTTAAAAACTTAGTGCAATATTGTTAAACAATTGTAAAACACAATCACTTTTGAGCAATAATAACTATTTTAATCCCAACATTTAAAATATACATATTATATCCCAACCTAAGTTATTATTTTAACATCATTCAATCATTCAAAATATACACACTAGATCCCATTCAGAATATTTGTAAATTTAGATTAATTATTTATATTCTTCAGAGAGAAACCAGATTTATATTACATTAATATCAGTATATATCAAGATTTTAGGTATTATTAAAACTCAAATATAATGTCATTTGAACATGCTTTTCACGATATCACAATAAAACACCTTACATTTGGAAATATTTTCTATCCTGTAAAGACAATATTTTTAGTTTTCAATTTTAAAAAAAAGCTGAGAAAAGAATATACTGAAAGGAGAAAGACAATCTTTCTTAACAGCACAGATAAAGGATTGAAACCTTTAAATAAAAACAAACAGTATTAGAAATATTTTCTTTTACAAACCATTTTAAGTGAATGGAACAGTTAAAAATAAGTACACAAGTAAAATGAGAATAATGAGAACTGATATTCTGAAGAGAAAAGGGAAAAAGTATAATCAGCAAGTCCACACAAAGGAAAATACAAATAAAAAGTGGAAAGAAGAAAAAAAGATTGCTTTCATACCATAAGATCATCATTTGTAATATCAAGAAAGATTTCTTGATTTCATAAGCAAAGATGTAATGTATAATTAATATTAATTTTTTCTGATTCCTTACTTTAGAACACATTTAAATATTGGCACAGTGTTGTTATTAAAAGAAAAAGTTTAAAATACGAAAGCAAAACAAGAATATTGAGACTTAATTTATGTATTAAAAATATTTCAGCTCTTTCTTTGCATCTCAACAAAGTGACATTCATAATATTTCAGAAAAAAAAAAAAAAAAAAAAAAAAAAAAAGGTTTAAAAACTGAATGCAGTATAGTTAAAGAAATGTAAAACACAATCACTTTCAAGCATAAATAATTATTTTAACAAAATACAAACATTTAAGATATACACTTGATATACCAACCTGAGTTTTTGTAAATTTAGATTAATTACTTATATTTTCATAGAGAAAAAAGATTTATACTACATTAATATCAGTATGTAACAATAATTTAGGTATAATTAAAACTGAAATGTAATGTAAATTGGAGATGATTTTCTTGATACAACAATAAAACACCTTACATTTCGAAATAATTTGCATCCTAAAAAAGCAATATTTTCAGTTTTCAATTTTGAAAAAAAAAAAAAAAGCAAGAAAAGTATATACTAAAAGTAGAAAGTTAATATATTTTAATATCACACAGGAATGATTAAAAAGCTTAAATGAAATAAACAGTCTTAGAAATATTTTCTTTTACACAACCATTTTAAGTGTACAGTACAGTTAAAACTAAAAAGTACACAAGTAATGAATAATGAGATCTGATATTCTGTTTTCAATTTATAAAAAAGGTGAGAAAAGAATATGCTGAAAGGAGAAAGACCATTTGTCTTAATATCACAAAGGAATGAGTGAAAAGTTTAAATGAAAAATATTGTCTAAGAAATATTTT
>JAPMOR010120952.1:740-14030 GCA_026543865.1 Argiope aurantia | reverse complement strand
ATATATATATATAAATTAACCATTTAAAATACCGTATATTTTTGAACAACAATTTTGAAAAAGTTAAATACGGATTTGCTTGTGATTTTTATCATAAAAATAATTACATCTGTGAGAAATTTAAATAAAATGTAATAAGAGATAAATTTCTGTTTTTTTATTAGTAAATGCATGCCAAGACTAGATGTGCATTTATATACAGAACAACAAATTTATATATAGAGGAACAAATTTATATACTACTGTATCAAAATCAATATTAGCGATGATTTGCCTTTGTAGAAACTCCAAATTTTATAAACGTCTCAATAACTTGGATAAATATTTTAATGTTCCAGTAAATACTTATTATTCCAAGTATTCTGACTCATTCCTTATTGCATGCATTTGTGATTTTTAAACTAATTATTTTTCTCCAAATTATTTTTTATACTTTCGAAATAGGCAGAAAGGAATCATAATCTGAAACTAACTTGGATTATAAAACTGTTAATATCAATAATTTCTAAATAAAAGTTAATACTGAGTGAAAAATAAACATTTTGATTATTTCACCTGCAAACTGTTTTCCTTTGATAATTATAAGTCTTGAGAAAATATTATTTTAAATGCCTGATGATCTTAGTGAAAGTAAATTCCATGTTAATATATTATGGAGATATGCATTTAATACATTTAATTATACATGGATCATAAATTACAAAGGGGTTAGTATAATCTAAAAGATTTTAAATTATACTAAGAGATCAATATTTATTAGTTTAATTTTTTAAACTTACAGCATTATAATTAGTTTCTATCAATTAGAAATATTATATTTTTGAGACAAATTTGCAATAATATTTGAAATTATTTATTCAAATGAACTAAAATAAAAACAAAGACGAAAATAAATAACAGGAGCCATATCAATATGAAGTGTAACATCTCAAAGCAATACATCACATTATTTCATTGTTATATTTTGTTTTAATTTAATGGATGTTACATTGCAGTAGTTCTCAAGAGTTTCGGAAATCCTTTTTGCCTCAAACGCTCAGTCGCACCATAAACATTTCATTTTCTTGGATCCTTATTCTTGCTTTCTGAAGAGGCATCTGCAAGAATAAATCTAATTTGGAATGAGTTCATACTTTCCAGGAAATCGAATTATGTGTAGTTCATTTAATCAAATTCATATCTATGCTTGTTGAAGCATGCAAATCAGTTACTTTCTCTGCCAGTCAATTAGTGAAGAAACTTATTTATATTCCTCTAACTTAGTTTCTGAGTAGCATCATATGTACATGAATGTTTCATCCTATGCTAAATCGATGGAAAAAAATTGTGCATTCTTTTACAGATTTCTCTAGTGTTCATATTACAGAATAATTTTGCAAGTCTTAAGTTCGAAAGATTATTTTATTTTTAGGCAGAATTAACTTTCGAAGAAACTCAACATTTTCTAAAATAGCACTTGTTGAGAATTATAAAGAATAATTTACCCCTTTTTATTATGAAGTATATTAAATCTGAATTAAGATAACTTAAAGTAAGTATAATTTAAGATTTGTATTTAAGTAGTAAGAATAAATGCATTGGAAATATGTCTTTACTTAGGGAACTTAGAGACTCCTTTCTACACAATTTGCAATTGCTGATTGTCTTCAACTTGAACAATTATTTTATTTTCAAACATAAATTCGATTTACTTATCAGCAGTTGTATCGTAGAGCTGAGAAATTCTTTTTATGAAAAAAATGCATGGTTTTTATTTAGTTAATTACATTTATCCTCCCTTGCTTTATGCATATGATTGCGAGCCAAGGTCACTCATTACCTCTCTCCCCCCATGTAGCTTAAATAATTGTTTTTTTTTTTTTTAATAAAGGACACATGATATTTTTAAAATTTTGAATGTCTTCTCGATGATTTCTTTGTACATTTTAATCTATGAAAGTCGATTGAGATGTTTAATCATAAAGGATTGCTCCTTTATAGATGCAACCAAACATTGTTTGATATTATGAAATTGTAGACTTCTAAATCATCACAGGTAGATCTGATCTAGTGACAGACGAGGTTTCCTAATATTGAAGTAAATGCTGTACAATATTGGTAAAAGATGATAGAGTAATAAAAACTTTTATGATGCATTTAAAGGAGACAGGGCCTTTTGAATGGAAGTAAAGGGATTAAAGACCTGCATTTACATCGAGACTAAATAACAAAGAAAGCGTATTTTCTAACAGTGAAATGTAATCTGAAGGAATAAGTGCACCTTCTTGCAATTGACATTATGACATGCAAGCACGTGAGTGTAAAGTAGATTTCGCTTTTATCAAGAAGGCTTTCTGTATCATTGCTTTGTACAATATATTAAATACATAGTAAATATACATAAATAATTATTAACTAATTTATTAAAAAATAAGTATAAAGGATTGCAAAGACAGTTGATGAATAAAATAAGCATAAAGGTGGGTGAAATTAAAAAAGCAAATAATTTTATTTAATCTTACTTTCTTTTTATCAGTATAGTTAACTTCGGAGGAGCTTCAAAATAGTACAGTGCTTGTGACCTCATGTTATAAAAATTCGCTACAGTTATATTTTAACATTTGTTCGCTTATGCACCCTTCCAATTTTTTAAAAATCTTTAATTGCAATTCTGATAGCTAGCATATAAAATCTACGTAATATTTTAATTCATACAATGATGTGTATGGCAAATATGAGCTTAAATAAGGAAAGCAATTGCTCAATGTCATTTTTATATTTCTTTTATTAAAAAAATTATAAATTTTGTTTCCTGTATTTTCTGTTATTTTATAAGATCTCGGGTTAATTTTCAGAGAAGAATTCGAACTCAGATGAAAGCGATGAGCATTACTTCTGGATTACCGAGTATCATAGAAATATCAACTGCTTCGCTTCGAATATGCAGGAACAATTTAAAGGATGCATAGTTCTGAGAGGGAATCATATAGCATTAAATATATTTCTTATGTTCTGCTAATTTTTATATTCTAAATCATAGAAATTGCTGTGAATGATGAGTGTAGATCAGATAATACATGATAATTTATATCCGAGTACTCCAAGAACTTATTAGCTGCCTCAGTTGTACTATGAAATAACATCTTGAGGAATGCATGATTATAATAGTGTACCACTACCATTAATGAAGTTTTCTTATAACATAACAGGGTTTTTTTCTCCATTATTACCATTTGAACATTACTGATAATGATGAATAACTGCTAAGATTTGCGAAATAATTGATTTTTTTTTATTTTACACAATTGCTTCCAAATTTCACTGAAATACCTTCATGATTTTTTTTGAAAAGCACATCAATATGTGAATTATTTTATAATTTTGAATATAAATTATTTTTAACAGGTATTTGCTCTTTCACCTTATCTAATATTATCTACAGATGCAATTCTTTTAAATTTAATAAATAAATGCTCTCTTTTTTCCTAGTAGTGATTCAAGATATGTCAAATGTTTAGAAGGTAATTATAAATACTTAAAGAAATGTCATTTATTTTAAATAGATTTGATTTTTCTGACTGAATTTTTTCACTCATATACCTTAATTTAGTAATAATTTTGAAAAATTAAAATTAAATTCCACATTACCTGATAAAGGAAAAAAGAGAACTGAAACCAAATTTTCTATGAGAATTTAAACTCATCTGCTGTATATTTTAGAACAGAAGTTTCGAAAGTCAAATACTATTTTTTAACACGAATTTCATTAAATGCTTTTCACCTTTTCAATTATTTTTTTTAAACTTTTATTACTTGAATTTATACATTTTAGACACTAAACGTCAGCTTCTAACGTTACAGATTTTATTTCATAAATATAAATCTAAGTTAAAGCGAAAATAAGTTTACATTGTTTTTAAGACAAAATAGGTATTATAAATATTATCATTTTTATGCAAATATGAAAATCTAGTTTCACAAAATATATGTTTCAGAGATATTAATAAAAATGATAGAAGTTTATTCCTACTTTAAATTCATATTCATTACCTAATCAACAAATTATTAATTCTTCTGTACATCATAAGATGGTTTCAGGAATTATTTGAATGCATTTTCATTCAATTCACATTTGAAAAGAATCTTCCTTTTTGCTCTAGATTTAGTATGCAAATTTCAGTATTTAAAATGTACATTAGTCAATATTACTTAAGGATTTAATTAAGACTTCTAGTATAAAATATATGTATGTTTACTACAAAATATACCTCTATTTAAATACATTAATAACGGTTGATGAGTTCAAATTATTAAATCAAAATAACCTCTTACTTTTATAAATTTAATTAATAATAAATTGTACAGAAACGTAAGTCTGTGAATACGTAATTAGACAGTTATTTACACAAAATATTATTGAAAATTACTGAATAATTTTACTTTAGCTCTACAAAGTATTAAAATTAGTATTTAAGTGTGCTATAAATAAATTTAACATATTTCTAAATGAATATATTCCTATTGTGTAGAAATAAAAGTTTTGTGAAAATTATGGAACAGTACATTCATTTTCATTTCAACACTTCATTTATTAGATTAATAATAAGTACAAGGCAACTTTTCTTGGTATTGTCGATGTATTTCACATGGAATTTTGTAAGTTGTATCAAAATATTAATACAGTTTATAAAATACAAAATTATTGAAAACGAAGGAGTTAATTTGAAATATTTATTTCTAATGAAACACAATAAATTAAGACAAATATGTTATAAACTGGACAAAGGAAAATTCAAATTTTATTTTCGACATTTGAATAATTTCGTCAAAAGTGGCGCTGTTTATTTGCTTGCAAAAAATGACAATGGCTCAGAACAAAATATTTTGAGCTCTGCATTGAGCAAGGAATTTGTCCTTTACCGTAGTGCAACGTGTATTTGTCATAAGTTCTATAAATAATCACCTCATCATAAACAAACTTATAGTTATTAAGAAATTCGTATAAAAAGGTAACACATGCAAAGGAAAAGCACTGATAATAAATCAGATGAAAAAAGTCGATCTAATTTGAGCTGCATTTCAATGCAGCGTTATCTGTATGGGTACATAAATGTTAGAATGTATTTACTACCTAGGCCTGTTACTCTTGAAGATTTGCGATATTCAATAGTTAAAACTTTGAATTCAAACAGCAAGATCTAGTTATTTCGCAAGAAACAGCCTTTCCATTCAGTATTTGCTGTAAACTTTTCAATGCATAAAATAAAAAATTTCACTATTCTAATAATCCATGTGTCATACGAGTCAAAAACTTGAGAAGGATTGCTATTAATTGGGAAATGTTTCATCTGAGGGAATTTCATCATGTCAAGCGGTGCTCAACCTGCCAGGCTTTCACCCATACAGCCAACTCGGGCCAATGCAAAAATGATATTCCATTTTGCGGTCGCTGCAGCGGACGACACCACACCTGGAAGTGCATGTCTAATGAGCACTTCTGTATAAACTGCTCAGAGTCGAACAGACTCAATGGAACTGACCTGCACATCTACCATATGGCCATAGATCCACGATGCCCCTGCTACCAAAAAGCGCTAACAGCATTTAAACGGACCAGAGATTATTAATGACAACTAATATCACTCTAAATTCGTCCTTCTCTAGCAATAAAAATTTAAATATTCTCCAAATTAACCTCGGCAGAACTAAAGCAGCAACTACCCACCTCCACCCTGCTGTGGTAAAATTGAAAGCGGACATTCTCTTGGTACAAGAGCCATATGTATACAACAACAAAATACAAGGTTTGCCGATGTCTTGGAATATCTTCACATCCACATCAAATAAAGCTGCAATTTTTATTCCCCAAACCATCTATAAAGCAATTACAGTAGCTAAATTGGAAAATACCATAGCAGTCAAACTCCACACTGACAACAAAACTATAACACTCATTTCGGCTTATTCATCTCCAATAGCGGATATCAATGAAACTTTACAAGATATCCAGGATATTATGAGAATGCTACCAAATGAAAACTTCCTTGTAGGAGCCGATCTGAATGGTCACAATCCTCTTTGGGGATATCATCACACCAACACCAGGGGTGTTGCAATAATGGATTTCCTATTGGCAAATAACCTTTTTATCAACAATTCGTCAGATGCCCCACCTACCTTCACAAGAAATACAGATGTGGGTTGGCCCGATTTGACATTCTGTTCACAGGAAATGATCACAAAGGTAGCCTCTTGGGAAGTTCTCGAAGAACCATCGTTTAGTGATCACCAATTTATTCAGATAACAGTAAGAACAATAATTACTAGCCACATCTTCAATAGGTTTAAAACCCTCCATGGAAACCATAACAAATTCCAGAAACAGCTTCAGTATCATGTCGAAGAACTAATTAACATAATCAAGAACTGAAATACCCAACAATAATTAAATGAATTTACCTCCCTTCTTCAAGCAACAATAATTCAAGCCTGCAATAAAACATATAAAATAAAGAAACAGCCATTGACTGAAAACCCAACTTGGTGGACAGATAAATTCGAAATAGAAAAGAAAAGAATTAAGGCTTTGAGGCGAAGGGCCCAAAGATCAAGTTCGGAGGAAAGATCAGAAAAATATTTGCAGTGGAAGACAGAAGCCAAAAAATATATGAAGAAAGTCAAGAGAGCCAAAAGCGTTGGTTGGAAAGATCTTTGCACTGAAGCTGCAAATCCGTATGGGAAATATTTTAAAGCTGCCTTTAGGGAAACAATTCATCTATCTGAACTAACAGTCTTGCACAATATCAATCCAGAAGGAGGACACCAGAAAATAGCTCAGGATATATTAGAACAAATTTTTCCATTCCCAAATTCAACTCCATCTTTAACACATGAAATCACCACCACTCCTAATGATTGCCCTTTCACTGAAAAAGAAATAGCACAGGTCATTGATAATCTCCCTCACGGAAAAGCACCAGGATATGACAGAATTGATAATCTCATTCTCAAAGCAATAAACAAAAATTTCCCGACCCTCTTCAAAGAATATTTTAATAAATGTCTTTCACTAGAAAAATTTCCGGATTCATTTAAAATAAGCAATATCATCCTATTTCAAAAAACTGAAAGAGACCCTAAACTAGCCACGTCGTACAAACCAATAGCTCTCTTGCCTACTATAGGAAAAGTTCTAGAAAAATTACTCACACAGCGTCTTATTTACTTTCTAGAAACAAATAAACTCATCAACAATAACCAGTTTGGATTCCGTGAAGGATAATCTATAGATGCTGCTTTTAAAAAGCTTGTAGAAAAAATTTATGATGGAAAAAGGGAAAAAGACAATATTCTGGTTCTTTCAGTGGACATCAAAGGGGCATTTGATAATATCCAACACCATTCAATAGTTAAATATCTAGATAAACTCCAATGTCCCCAAAATTTAAGAAACATCTTTGAAAACTTGCTACATGCCAGAAAAATAATCCTCAACACACAAGAAGGCTGGGCCATAAGAGAACAGAAGCAAGGCTACCCCCAAGGATTGTGTAGTGGTCCAGCTCTGTGGAACTTGGTGGCGAACGATCTGCTTAGTAAAACCTGGCCTGCCCATACAACTATCCAAGCATTCGCCGATGATTTTGTTTTGGTAATTAAAGCCAAAACAAAAGAAAATCTAAGACAAAATACCCAAGAATCAATAGCACAATTCGTATCCTGGGCTGACATAAACAATCTAAAAGTGTCCACGGAGAAATCAAACTTTATTCTGTTTAGTAAATGGGTAGCAGGACCCAGAATCTATTGGCAGGGAGAAAGAATAAAGCAGACACACGCCATTAAATACCTAGGTGTCCATATTGATGATGAATTGAATTGGAATACCCATCTCAAGCATTTAGCATTGAAAGCGCAACAACAACAATTCAATTTTCTCAAAATAGATGGCAAATCCTGGGGAATAACACTTCGACACAGAAACGGAGCAGGAGTTTGGTGCCTCCACCCATCGGTTAGATTAGCAAGAAAGCTCTCTTCCATCCAAAGAGGCTTCCTGTTAGCAATTACAGGAGCATACAAGACCGCAGCACTTCAGGTTATCATCGGCTTGTCACCACTTCATCTGCAGCTTCAGATGATGGCAAGAATAACTGAACTGTACAGACTTCGTGGAATCCTACATCATATGCCACATATCAACCCATACGAGTATGAACACAGAGCTACGGGCTGGACGTCACATCCTTCCAAACATCTCCAACCACATCAAATTTCTTTGGAAGACGGAGGGTCTCAGAATTTAGTACTCGGGATCTATACCGATGGATCAAAATCCTCAGCAGGAGTTGGGGCTGCATTTTGTGTCGTGCAGGATGCAGTGACTATACACCAATGGTCAACCAGCCTATTGAAAGAAAATACGGTCTTCCAAGCTGAATTACTAGCACTCAATAGAGCAGTCAAATACGCAACCTCTCTTCCTACATCAGATCCAGTTACTATTTACGTCGACAATAAAGCAAGTATACAAGCCTCAAGTTCTCCAAAATCTAATAGCCAATTAGAAAGAGATACATTTTCACTTCTTCTTGCAAATCCTCACATTAAAATATCATGGATCAAGGCACATGTAGGCTATGAAGGGAATGAAGCGGCGGACAATCTAGCCAAAACAGAGGCTATTGCTAATCAAGATCGGAATATAATGAAGCTTCCAAGATGTCATCTGAAGAAAATCCTCCAAACCGATATGATGACAAAATGGCAAAAGGAATGGGAAGAAGGCGAAACAGGCCGCTCCATATTCAAAATAATATCGAAAGTTTCTCTCTACGCGGCCAACTGGAACAGAGCGGATGTCCTTTTGTTCAATGGACATGGCCCATTCCCGACATACCTACACAGATCCCATCTGGCCAAATCTCCTTACTGTAGCTGTGGTGAAATAGGATCCCCAATTCACTATGCCACCGAATGCCTACTGACTGTCTCATGGCACATGAGAAAGCCAGAAACAAATCTGGAGGAAGAATGGTACATGGAGGAGTTGCATCGAATACCCTTTCACGCGGAAAGATCCACTCCATAGTAAACCATATTCATAAATACCAAGACCTTTTCAAGACTACACAATAGCTGAGACCGGAATGCCTCTTGTCAAAATCAGCCGAAATTATAACTTCAAAAGTCTCTCAAAAGTGCAGTTCTCACGGAGGAAACCAAAACCACAAGACTCAGACGGACGTTACAGATTTCTGACTCTTCAGTGATTATTTATA
Organism: Argiope aurantia; assembly: GCA_026543865.1. Taxonomy (NCBI): domain Eukaryota; kingdom Metazoa; phylum Arthropoda; class Arachnida; order Araneae; family Araneidae; genus Argiope; species Argiope aurantia. The sequence continues at coordinate 4,770 of JAPMOR010120952.1, read as the reverse complement.
TGCTTATACATGTCCTACAGATGTTCTCAATGTAACTTATCAATTTTTTTCAGTAGGTAATTTCGTTTCCCTGTAAGTTCAACCTATAGTGACCATTTGTTTCAGTATTCTTGTCTCCTCCATTCAGTTATTACTTCACCAAAAAATTACAGTCGCGTAGGATTTGACACCGATGGGATTCTCTGGAGAACCCCGGATGGTCTGTCGTCTCTTTCTTTATACCAACAATTTCTTTTTTCTTTTTTTTCCTTCCTTCCATCTTGTGCTTATCCAACTGGTTAGATAACTTAGTGTTATAGGTACTGGGGGCACAGGATGGCGTTATGTTATGTCATATGAGTCTCTATATATCGTGTTCCAGTAGAAATATGCATTTTAAATCAGTTTCATTTTTTACACTGACCTTGTATTTTATTACTCAACTATTAGAATCATTCAAATGTATTTTTTATTTTAATTCATGAATAGAAAAGGGAGAGAATTCAATTGGTATATGAGAGAAAATCAGTATTTATCTAACAAAAAAAGGCGGAAAGGACATGGGCCAGGACTTTTATCTGTCAACTATGGTAAAAAGAATATCTGTTTAAATGCACAAAATGTTTATTAGAAAATAAATATTTTATTTTTCTAATAAAAATAACATTATAAGAAAAATCTTTTAGAAATATACATACATTATAATAATAAATGAATTATTTCAATCTTCTTAATTTGATAAAGAATACATTGTTAAAGGAATGGAAGCTTTGTTTTAATTATCAAACCACATTTAGCGACTAGCTATGTTGTCACATTAGCAGTGTTAATATTATTTCTAAAATTGAAGCTGGAAGTTAAATGAAAAATAATTGCTAATTTAATCAATCCTAATTTGTTTGTCGGTTCCGGTGTTCAGATGGACCTACTTACGCTAAGATGTTACATGCATGACCTGACATGGTTATATAAAATAACACCGATAATTTATTACGTTAATACATTGGACATCCAATTACTATTCAATGCTGTTCAAATGCAATGTTTAATTTTTACGAATTTACTTCAGGAAATGAGCAGAGCCCATCATTTTGGAATCACCTTCAGTGACTGAGAGGCTCTTAGAAATGTACTCTTCTCCAAAAGTTTCGGAAAGGACTTGTTGAAGAGGCATCAGATATTCCGTATTTCTAAGACAAGAGGACGTAATATAATATCCACAATTCTGGCCTGATTCTAAATCGTCTTTATTTTCCAAGCCCTGTTACAAGGTTATCCTAAGAGTGAGAGAACTTCTTTCATAAATATATATTTATTGAAACTATAATATATATTTTAACAAATTAGTTATTTGCCTTAAATATTAATATAAATTTCCTTAATGTGTGGAAAAATAGTAACATTTTACCTCTATGAGTCTATAGACAATTTTATACTCACTCATATTTATTCATTAGCTGACTCATATTTCAGTTACATCTTTAAAAATATCAAGAAAATACATTATTCTGCAATGATAATATCATAAGGAAAGTCGTCGAAAAATGATACGCTTATTCTAATGGCAAATAACAACTGTCACTACTTTTTCCATGAAAAAAATGCGTTTAATTTGTTTTACACAATTCTAGACTTATATTTGTAAATTATTAATTCCCAATTTCAGTTGTTTCTTGTATTCTCGACTCCAAGGCTCTTTCCTAAAATGTCTATTAACTGTATTGAAAACTCTTTGATGGCCTGTGATATAGTTTCAGTATCGGAAAATTCGCGAATTCATCAAAAATCAGTTGAACATACGGTTTGGGTGCCTTATAAATCTGATGGTGAGTATCAAACTTCTTTCCGTCAAAATGATGCATAGAATTGAAATAGACTGTCGACCTGGTGATGTCTTCTCTGTTCACTGTACAAAATTACGAAGTCCGTCTCAAAAAAATTGCGGAGGTTAAACCGGGAAGTTCATATAAATAAAAAAAAACTATATAGAATGCATCTTTTGATTATTTTAGTTTTATCAAATATTTTACTGCCTAATTAAGACGAAATAATGATGTATTAATGTTAGTAACGTACCATTGCAATGTGAAACATGCCATTATAAACATACGCTTACTATATTATTTAGAGGCAAAATTCGGTACAGGAAATCATCTATTTAGCTCGTGCTCAATAACGCTATTCGTTGTATTAAACCCATATCTACTAGGTAATAATTTTTTTATAATAAAATGGCGTCATGAAACACAGAAAAATTATTTTTTTCTGTTAAGTCAATTTATCTTTCTTGTTGGAAAGGCTTTACTTCTGCCGCAATATTTCCTAAAAGAAAGAGTAAAATTTGTACAAAGTCGCATATTAGATCATGTAGAAGTCCCAAATATCCTATTTCCGTTAATGCGAAATGCAAATTCTACTTATTTGCATGTTCAATATTACTTATTATTGAAATTTCTGTAATAAAGATTAGTCGCCCTCGAATGAATTTTCTAATTTCTAATGCAATGCAAATATTCGGTGTCTGCTATACAACATAATATAAAAAGCAAGTCTCATCCATCTACATTACATTTACGAAGAACATTAATTTAATCTCCAAATGCATCAAGGTGAGCTTACAGAGTGTGAAATTCCCTCATGAAATCTTGCTAATAAAGCCGACAAAAGCTACACATAGTATTCATATTGTCACAGTTTCTATATACCGAGGAAAGAAATATCCTTTTTTAGTAAGGTCTGAAAATATGCGCGTGTCCTTTCTTTTTAGCAAAAAAAAAATCATAGTAATGACAAAAAATTCTAATAATGCCATATTTTATTTACTGAAGAAAGCGTGATTTTAGAAAAAATGTATTTATTAAAAATTTTATATTTTATAACTAAAGTTATTTATTTTGAAAATTTTGTTTGATTTTCTAGCTTTATGAGATTTTGCATCATAAAAGAGTTAAAAATTTCGAAACAGAAATTTAAATTGCTGCTTATAGTGAAGAGAAATTATAGTCTTTATTATATTTAATCTGAAAGTACATATAATAACACATTATAACTTTATTTCAATGAAATATTTTGAATGTTAATTTGTCGTATAAAATTTTTTATTAGAAATATGAGATAAATTTTATATTAATGTTTACTGATTAGTTTTATCTCATAGGTGTTCTTATATTAATATTTTTCATATGTTAACATGAGAATATTTCAGTTCAAAAAAAATAAAAATTAGGTCGCTCATACATTTTTAATACGCGCGTAATGCTCCAAAAGGAAAAGCTTGAAAGTGAAAGTGATTGCTTTTACATTCAACAATTAATAAATATTTGCTTTCTTAGATTTGCAATTCAGACATTACTGTAATTTTTATAAGGAAGGAAAATTCCACAAATAGTAGCCAATAAGCGATAAATTTTAAATACTGGGGAAACGCAACAAGCCAATATTTCAGTTTCATTTTGTTTAATCTCTTTTGAAAAGTTTTTTAATAACTTCGAGAGCTAAACGAAACTCAGCGAACCGAGTTGAAAATTACAACTCTCCTCAATCCAGAACATAATTTTTTTTCAATGACAGAATTTTTTAGAAGTATAAGTGAAATCGAATGAAATCGTAGCAGCGAATTTCTTTATAAAAAAGCAGGCCAGAAATAAAAATAAAAATATTTCCTGAAAACATTTTTCAAGTTGTCTGATCTCAGCCAGAAATAAATTTAAATCTTATAAAAAAGATGTGCTTGAGTATTTATGTGAAGGAATTCATTACTTGAAATGTTACATTTTTTCTAAAAAAAATGCATAAAATTTATCAAATCCTTTCACACTTTTTATTTGAAATTAATCATAGCTAAAGAAATTTAAAAATTAAAGTTATAATTTTCTTTCATATTTCCTAAATGATGAGATGATAACTTCCTAGAAATTGCTATCTCAATTATTAATAGTTAAATTATTTAGAGAATGTATCAAAGAAATAAAAGTGTATAATAAACTAGTGGTTCTTCCATTATCGTTAAACTTATTTTAATGTTTTGCTATATATATATATATATATATAT
>JAPMOR010120945.1:0-54018 GCA_026543865.1 Argiope aurantia | reverse complement strand
CATACAGAGTAGTTATAATTGAAGTTCCACTTTGAACTGCTAATAAATAAAACCATTCTATAAAATGTCATCAAACTTAGTAATAGTTTAATGGATGTCATAAATTTCTTTCCCAACAAAATAAGTTCACAAACTCACCACCAGGGAGAGAAATGGCGCTGTATGCAATATTGTTAAATAAAACAAGACATGAAGACATCGATTTAAAATGTGTTTAATCGTTTCTGAAGCGAAACTGTTTGTGGAGTTATGCAAAACTGCAAGGACTTGTAATTGGCTTGCGGCAAGAAAAAGCAAATGATTTATGCAGATGAACTTTTGTTGCAGATTTATACAGAACATTTGTGAACACATGAAGCCCATTTTCACCTAAATGGCGACGAGAATATTCATAATTGCAAGACTTTGCCAAACAAATTTCTCGTGTTATTTATCCAGTTCCATTGCATTCTCCTACAGTCACCGTTTGGACAGCTAATTTCATAATTGGGCCATTTTTCTTTGAAGAGCAGCAACAGCCGGACTTGTTACATGCAGTGTGACTGCAGGTCGCTTAAAGACAATGTTAAGACGTTTCGCGATAACCGAACTCCGGCAACGTGACATTTTAGAGACCATGATTTTTATGCAATACGGGGCCTCACAGTATGTTGGTACATGTGTCACACAGTTACTTAAACAGTATTTCACGAATGAACAGATCATAGGCTGAAACTTTCCTACTTCTTGACCACTTGTCATTAGACCTGAATCCCTGTGACTTCTGGCTATGGAGTTATCTCAAAAGCACTGTTTATGATGATAATCTAAACAACTTGGCAGAAGCGATACACCGATATGTACGTAACTTTCCTCCTGATATGCTAAGAGCTACTGTTGAGAATGTAGTAATGCGATTTTACTTGCTTTTAGAAAATGGTGGACGCCACATTGAACAGGTTTGTAACATGTTTCAAAAATTGATTAGATATACATTTTAAACCGATGTATTCATGTCCTAATTTGTTTGACAATATTTCACATAGCGCCATATCGCCCCTGGCGGTGAGGGTTTTTTTTTGTTTTGTTTTGTTTCTTGTCTGAAAAGAAATTCCCATGACCTCCTTTAAAGTATTACCAAGTTTAATGACATGTGGTCCAATAGCTTTTCCTTTATGACCATTTCAAAGTGGAACTTTAATTATAACCACCCTATATATTAGAATATACTACACACCAATGCAGACATTTTATGCAATAAATTAAAAAACAAACTAATTTTAAGTATTTATATAAATATTTAATTTAATTATTAGCCCTTACAAATAAATTATCAAATATTTTACATCACTACTTATATTTGTTTTTAAACAATACAGTATATTTTGCAATACTAAAGATTCATTTTCTATGTATGCAGTTTTTATTGATATTTTAAGCACTTCATTTACCAATGTTACATTTTTATTATATTCAAAAAATAAATATTATTTTGATATGTTTGAACAAAATATTTTGATATGTATGAGTGTAGGAAAAATCTAGGTAAAAATTTAATTTTATGCTGTTATTTACTTAATATACTTAATTGTAAATCTTTTAATCAGTATGTCCTGACAAAGTTTTAAAAAAATTTTTAAGCTGTATTAGAAACATATTTGTGTTTGGATTAAAAAATATAGACAAAAACGGTACCCATATAATCCAAATTTTCATTGCTATTCTGTAGAATCAGCCCATGATCATTTGCTATCCTTCAGAACAGAATAATCGAGATCAGAATTTGATTCATAGTTTTAATTGTACAAAGATATATCTTTCAAAGATATCAAAAGATAATATCTCATTATGAAATTTAACATATTTGTATTGCATGTTTTTTTAATTACACAAGATTACAGATTACTTTTTTAAAAGAAAATAAAATTTCCACAGAGTTTAGTTTTAACAATACAAATGCACGAGCAAAAGTTTTCAACAATAAATACTTTTCAAAACGTATCTATAACAATAATTAACATTGAACTTGAATTAGGATCCAGAAGAAAATAAACTTTTACAAACACATTCATGAAGTAATATTATTTAAAAGATAACTCTTATTTCTGCATAGTTAGATGAAATAGATTGTTTTCAGTCGAAAGAAAGAAATGAAAATGATATTTGAAAACTGATAAGGTTGGTTGTTGTTTATTGGCGCAAGATATGCTGCGCCAATCAAATGGTAAAATTTAAAACCAAAAGATACACGTTTTATAAAATGTACAAAACAATTGTACAAAAATAAAAGAGCTCCTTAAATATTACGATACACAAAGTAAAAACAAAAACCATTTACAAACAAGTGAAATGTGCTAAATTAATGGGTTGGTTGGTTAATTTGGGTTTTTAGACAGAAGGGCCGTACTGTGCCATTCTCATGGTAAAAGGTAGAGCGATTTGGGATTTCTGAGGTTTTTTTGGCGTAAGAGCCGCATTTGGCTAAGCTGCGCCATGCAGATGGTAAAATATAAAATGATTGGATTGGATGTGATAATTCTCTGGCGCAAGATCCTTTTCTAGGATATGCTGCACCGAAAAAACAGTTCACTTATTGAGTTTTTATTTAAAATATAAAATGAAGGGTAAAATACAAGTTTAGACAATAAATATAATGTAATATAAACTTAAAACTTATAAAATGTGACAATACATCAATAAAATATCAGAATTTTAAAAAAGCCCATCATCCAAAGAATATGGTATCAAATCATTGTTGGGCACGATGACTGAGATAAAACAGGTATTAGTTATACAAAATTTAATGGCTTTTAAAAATTTAAAGATATTTAGGTGGTGTTTTTCACCCACCAATTCCTTAAGAGTCAATGAAGTTGAATGAAAAAAGCGAATACGATGGGAATTAAAATCAGGGCACTCAATTAAAAAGATATTTCACAATAAAATCCACACGGCATGTGGTTCACTTCGGTGCAGCTTCACCAAGCAGAAGATTTCTGTGCGTGAAGCGAGTATGTCCTATACGGAGGCGAGTCATTCTGGCGTCAATTTCACGTACAGAAAGAGCAGACCACAATCCAATAATAGGCTTGATGGAATGCAGTTTATTTTCGGTACGCTGATACGCTAATTGCCAAGTAGAAAAAATGTATTTTGTCAAGGACTTCTTAATATCGCATTAAGGAAACCTCAGAGACAAAATTTAATGGGGTCAATTCATGTGACGTAAAAGTCACGTGTCGTACTTGTGCGCATGGCATTTACGCTTACATCCGCAGCGCTTTAATCGATGAGTCTGCCATTAAAGGATTGCGAAAAGTCGAAGAATGGATTGATGATGATGGTTATGAAATTTTTAGAGATTGGAGACGGGTGTGCTTACAGGAAGAGGACGGAAACAAGTTGCGAATGACACTGTCGAAGAATAGTGTCGAATACTATACCGATACTTTTGATGAAGATTCATTATACCAATTTCAAAATATTATTGGTTATTATTTGTGCTTTGAGTTCGATTATTAAAATATCTACAAATACTCATTTTGACATTAAGATATTTGGTAGGCTGCGAGTGTATAGTAATTGTTGGACAGTAACATGGCCATATGAATTTCGGCTTGTAAATATAATTAAGAATTTATTTAATTTTGCAATATTTAAATTTTATTTGCAATCTAATCCTATTGATGTTTAAGCAATTACGGGAAAAGCACTGCATAACTACAATTCATTTTTCTGCTGTTTAATGATTCAGTTAATTAAATATTAAAATTTTGTTTTCAAAAAGACATTTTCTCGGAGACGCCATATTTCTTTAAGATTCAATCGATTTTTTTTAGATTGAAAACTAATTTTTACTGTGCTCTCTGTGCAGATTCGAACGCAAGCAAATTCAAATTATTTTTTTTAATTATATGACGTTTTCATTTTGAAGTTCTTCCGCAGAAATACGAGATAAACCTTCGCCACGAACTGTGAGCTGCATCAATAATTCAAATGTGTACAGATAGGCAGGAAAAATTCAGTATTTTTTATCATCACCAGCTCCGAAACCGGAAAGAAACGATATTAGCGCATTATCTCGATTTGACAGTCAGGTGTTTCGCTATCGAAGCCATACTATCGTCATTTTCTTATCAAATTCCACCCCCTTTTTTAACGATGATTATTTCTGCATTGCTTAACCGCTTCAATACCTTTCTAGTATCACAGTCGCTTACATTTCATACGAAACAAAATCTCGACAATATCTGGTGAGTGCATTTTTTTAGACAAGTAGTTATCTGAACTATTCACATTAAGATAAAAAAATTTAAAAATCATTGTACATTCCAATTAGTACAGATTAACGAACCCTTAACTTGTTGAGAGCAAATTTTTGAGTGAATAATGTAGAATTAAATCCGTGGGAGTGTATTACCCACCACCTTCTGTTTAACTTAAGCTATTCAGTACCTTTTATTAAGTCTTTTATGTAAGATTTTCAGTACTCCGAGCATATGGCGAAAGATAGACAGCAACACCTCGAAAGTCAATGCAAAGTTCGCAAGCAGTAGTGTCTCTCCTCTTATCAACTTCAGTGCATTCCGGCAAAACATGACGAATTTTGTTCTTTGTAATAAGATATGCAAATTTTGGAAACGAGTCCCCCCCCCACCATATTCCGTACTGTCTTCAGTATTTAACAGCAAAATTTGGCTTATTTTAATTCGTCATTTACTAATGAAAAATGAATATGCATTTTATTCGCTTTCTTTTCGATGGATGAAACAAACATTTGATATTTATTAATGTTATAAGATATTTGAATAATTGTTACCAATACACATATTACTATTTCATGCATTTGCAGCGCTGTGTTTTGAGTGATCGTATTCATTTTCTGGCGATTAAATTGACTCAGAGATGATCGAGTCATCGATAGATTGAGTCCAAATATCGATATTGATTCACAATATTGATGATGGAAACTGTGTACCAAATATTGTCTACCTATTTCTATACGTTTTTAAGCCATTGCCTGCCGGCGTCCTGAGACAGGGATACCGCATCTTCTCCGTGATCTGGGCATCCTGGGTTCGGTCATGGATGTTCTTCATCTGTTCTATCTGTGAGATGTGTGAATGTGCCCCCCTGTAAAAAGGGGCTGTGCAAGCGAATGTGATGCGAGAGTAGCAAAATCGCACTCTTGACCCTATAGTTGGTGCTACTAAAACAAGAGACGCTCTCTCTCGGCTTAAAATCGCTGAATTCGAAATCAGCAGGCTTGTCCATGGCCAGTGCCATCAGAAACAACAACAAGCCATAGCCTTCATATGCATAAAGGCTGACATAGAGGCATACTTCCGTTGCATGGATTTCATCAGAACTTTGGCAGATCTCTTAGTTTTTTTTTTATTATTATTATTTTATTCTTATAGAAATGTATACTTATATCTGTGTTTAGAACTACCATCATCTTATTTAAAGCACTTTATTGTTCTAAGCTTTTATTTAATTTTGTAATGTAACTTTTCTATATTTCAAATAATTTATTTTTACAAAAGAATTCCAGATTTTTTTTTTGTATTTTTTAAAATTTTATTTATATTTAGCCATTATATTCAGGTTTGCTCGGTATGAATTTATCCTTGTGATTTTTGATAATGGAATTTTGTCTATTTGATTAATTATAAAATATATCACAATATGGCTTATACTTAAGTAATATTTATGAACAAAATTTGAAACATGTGCAACATAACACCTTTTTATAACAGGAAAATTTATCTATGTTATAGATATAAAAAATTTACGGTTATGATTTTTGCTAATGGAATTTCGTCTATTTAATTAATTAATACAAAATTTCATAATATGGCTTGTAGTACTTAAATAAGAATTTTTAAACAATTAATAATAATTTTTTGAAACATGTGCAAAGTAATAAATATTTATAGCAGTAGTTATAGTTATTAATATCCAATTAGTTAGTTATTTAAACCTTTCCGAGTGTTAACTCATAAGCGAGAAAATAAAAATGTCTTACTATAAAAGTCATTTACATGTATATACGCTCCACATATCCTCCGAAATAATTCTACGAAATTTCCAGGCTTATTACTTTGAACCAGCGAAGGAATATCGTTCAAGAATTAATTAAATCTTCAGTTAAGTAAAAATGAATTAAAATGTCTTTTTTACAGTAATTTCAGAACAAATTTCCCCCCAAAAATATTTTAAAATAATCTTACAATTCGAAATTTTATCACTTCAATTATAAATTATAATATTTTTAATACGAAATAAACTTTTATAAAAATATTATGCACAAAATTTTTTCATCGACTTTTGTCACATTATTTTAACAAAAATAAGGGAAATGTGTTTGCCAACGGATTTCCATATCCAAAAGAATCTGGAAAGATTACAAACTAAGCCAAACGATTTTTAAAAACTGCAGAATGAAAGATTTTATTTAATATATTACATTAATTTTTGAAGAAATATTCGACACTTAGTTAAATAATTATGGTTAGAAATTGGATTTGTTTACAATTTTATCATTGTTTAACACGTTGACTATTTTTTGTTTTTATTTTATTTTGCTGCTCTTGATTTTTGTATAAATTTTTCTTATTTGTTTCGTTTCTTTCCCTTCGTATAAGATTGGTATCGATATCAAGTTTCTATTTTTAGCAAAAATTACAAATCTACAGCGGAAGAAATTAAAGAAGACTGCCCTTTTCATTGGAATTTTTTTAATCTCTATTAATTGTTTTAAAAGAGTACAAGCTTGAGAAGAATTTTTCAAAATAATAATCTATATCTATACTTGTAATAAAGCTCAATGTGTGTATGTGTGAGAGTGTGTTGGCGCTTTACAGGCCAGACCGTTTGACCTACAGCTACCAAATTCAAATTTGGCACGTGTATACCTTGGAGGTCGAGAATGTGAGCCTGGGAGTTATTTTTTCGAATTTTTAATTAGAATTTTATTTATTTAAAAATTAAGCGAAATATTGCCGTGTTTCTGCTATAACTTCCGAAAATATTTCCGCACAAAAAAGATTTTTACATGAAGTTAAAGATCAAACATGTATCTTTTAAATGATACTAATGTTTTAATCTTAAAATTAAATTTCTATTTTTAATGAATTTTTAAATAAATATTTTAACTATATACAATTTTTTTCGTACAAAATAAAAATAAAATTTAAACTGCACGAGCACGTTTCGCATTGATGGGAGAAAAATAGCCTTTTTCTAAGTGTTGCCATCACATTGACTAAAGCTCCAATTAAAAATAAATTAAATCTTTTTGGAAATGAAATCTGCAAAAATATAACTTTCGGCACGTGTCTTCAGGAAATGAAACAAATATCAAATATTATTTTTTCTAAAAAATAAATTGAAGAAAAATTATTTTATGATCTTTTACACTCTCTATATTATTAATTCAATAAATCAGTTTTATTTTAAGGCAAGTTTTGTTTAATATGAACAGGATATCCATTCAAATCAGGGCCACGCAGCTAATTCGTAAACCTTTAGTAATTGACACACATATGCTAAAATGGTCTAAATGGAAAATGATTATATTTTATGTAGCTTGATTCAATAAATGCTCTAATAAATAACGAATTTTTGATTTTACATAGGGCTTTTGCTGTGGAAATCACGAATAACAAAAATGTTCTTGAAACACTAATCTTCTAAATAAAAAGAGTTAATTTCCAATCAACTAAATCAATCACTTAAACTGACTGATTTATGAAAATTTGAATATCACTATTCAATAAAAAAAGGATAATTTTAGATTTTCAACTATTCTTCGGTTTGGGTTGAACCGACATTAGTGTTTTCTTGCTTTGATTTCAAAAGAGAGGAATACAATACACCAGACTTAGGCATTCTATCATTGACTATTTGGCGGGCTTCTTTAAAGGATATGTTGTTTTTTATTTTAATGGCTAGGATTTCTTTCTCCATTTGCCATTTATAGCAAAATTTAGAAGATGCTGCATGAGCGCATGCACAGTTAGGGCATTTCAATATTTCTGAATCGCATGTGTTAGTTTCATGTTCCAATGAAGAACATTTACCGCATACCATTTTTCCACGACATGATTACCGGGAGTGACCATACCTCTGACACTGGTAACATCTCAGAGGATTAGGTATGTATGGGCGAATGTTACACCGCAAATATCCAGCACGTATGAATTTCGGTAGAACAGGTGTTTCAAACGTAATGACAACATGCTTTGTGGGAATTAATCGTCCGTCTCGTCGAACATGAATTCGACGAGCGGCGCAGACCCCCTGGGATCGTAATTCTTCCACTAATTCTGTGTCAGAGTGCTGTACAAGAGATTGTTCCGAGACAACCGCCCGTGAGAAATTCAATGTCTTGTGAAGAGATACTTTTATTGGCCATGAACCTAAGATAGTTAGTTTACTCAGAGTATCTGCCTGCTTTTTAGGTTTCGTTTGAACTAGGAGATCGCCAGAACGCATTTTCTTAATATCCGATACTTCACCAATGGCAGATAGAATCAATTTATGTACAAAGAATTGAGAAAGCGCATGAAAAGTTTCATCAGTATGCATAATAAAATAACGCATGTTTGATGTTGCTTCAGTGCCGTTTGAGAAAAATCCCATACAAAGAGGAAATCAAATTCGGGAACCGACGGCACCGCTCACCACGGAGCCCAACAAGGGAAGGCAATTGCTGGCTCTGGGAATTCCCAGCCTCAGTATCCACCCTGGAGCTAGCCGGAACCTATACGCTAAGGGCCACTTCCAGGAACGTCTACCACCCTTAACGCAGAGCCCCAGAAGGTGACCCCTTCGCTTGATCCCCTTGAGCAGACCAGCCAAATAACTGGGATACCAGCCGATTGATACACCGGGGACCAAAATGTACCACCCGTCAAATGGGTCGCCACGCACGGCAAACACGTGGGGTTTTTGGCTGTCCATGAGAAGCAAGAAGCAAACAGAGCGGCGACAGCTTCTCATGGAGAGCTCCCTCGCTTGCCGTTCAGGGAATGAAAAAATTAAGAAGATAGCAGAAGGCGTAGGGGAGTGGAAACATAAAGGGAGTAAAGATCCCTGGGTACCTCGGGATTGGGACACCCGTACTCACCTATAGTAGGCGAGCCCCTGAGGGGTGAAAGAAATTGGTACTTTATGACGCCCACTGAAGGGACCCTTCTTGGGAGGAGCCATGCGATATTAAGAAAGATTAGGGCCCGACAGCACTGCCCACCATGGAGCCCAACAATGGAAGGCAGCCCCGGCTCTGGAAAGTTCCAACCTCGGTGCTTACCTTAATGCTAATCGGTACCAATACACTGGGAGTTACCCCCGGGTACAGTGACCACTCTTAACGCCAAGCCCAAGGAGTAGCCAATTCGCTTGATCCTAACTTGATCTAGCCACTGAGGTGACTAGGTACCAGCCGATTCATACGCCGGGGACCACAGTGCACCACCCGTATGTCAAATGGGTTGACACGCACGGCCAACACGTGGGATTTTGGTTGTCCATGAGAAGCAGGAGGCAAACAGAGCAGCGACAGCTTCTCATGGAGAGCTCCCTCGCTTGCCGTCGAGGGAAGGAAAAAATTAAGCTGACAGCAAAAGGCGTAAGGGAATGGAAACATAGAGGGAGTATAGATCCCTGGGTACCTCGGGATTGGGACACCCGTACTCACCTATAGTAGGTGAGCTATTGAGGGGAGAATTAGTCAAGTAATATTAGAAATAAATTTTAATTAACCAATACTATGAAACAATTAAAAACCAGAAAGTAAACATTGGGTGCACTTAAGGGAACGGCACACCGACTAAAGAAATCTTGAAGAGTTCGTTTTCAGTTGCGAGGTGTTGCCAATCAATGTTCGACAAGTCGCCAAAAGCAGAGTTCGGTTATCTTATTTGGCGATATATTACAGTTCTGGCGAATGGACAGGTTCTCGTTATGCACGAAATGATCACTTTTTTCCCATTTTAAAGCACTAAATTTACTATAAAATCATTATAAATGAATATATCATTTATTTTTTAGTTCAGGAACTGCAGGACATATTGAGAAATCATTATACCGAATTTGAATCGAAGATATTCATTAGATTCCAATTTATGAGACTTTTGGTAAGAAAATTCTATCAAAGCTTATAATACGACAAAATAGCATCGAAACACATGAATTAAAATATAATTAAAACGAACGTAAATGCAAATATAAAAGTCAATGCATTGCCCCAAAAATATACTTAGAAACAAAATTCTAATGTTTTACGAAGAAACCATCTCAGACATTAAGAATATTTAATGAAATAATTTCATGATTTCGCTAAAAATCGACTTTTTAACGTAATCACCGACCTTAAAAAAAGGAATAAAAGTGGAATTGGTAATTCTGAAAATTTAATTCCTTTGTAAATATATAGAATCTATGATGGCATTTTTTTCATCTAAATAACTTAAATTTCATTTTAAATGTAATATAAATGTTCTTTATTAGAAGCTCGATTATTGTTTTTATTTTTCATTTCAGGTGACGACTTCGCTGCAAATGAAAAAAGAAAAATCAATTCTGAATCTTCAACACAGAAGCGGATTCTGCAGAGAACCAAAATGTATGAAAATGAAGGTTTTATCTCACGAATAAACCCACATTTAAAAGAAATATATTCTATTTTAATCGACATAAAAAAACAGATGTACAAGAATAAAAAGTGCAAGATCTTAAATTAACTCTACAGTTTTGGTTTATCGTCCTTCAGATAAGATTTCCACTCGCTCATCTCTCAAATGCTGCTTCGATTGTTTTGCTTTTAACAATTATGGAGAAGCAGCTGAGTTTCGAGCTCAAATTATCACTGCAGGAAATGGCTCTGAGAAGAGTGGTCATCAATTTATGGAACGAAAATGATATTTTGACTTCGATTGTTAACTTCCGAATCAATGCTCTTCCTGGCAACGATTTTGCAGACATAATGCAGTATATAGAGGAAAGAGGAACTCTTGATAAAGAGTTACAACAAATTGTCGAAGATGAAGTTAAAAATAAAGTGGTCAAACTTGCTTTACCCGAATTACTAAAGAAGCAGCTGATGCGTATAATTAAACCTGTTGGTTCACAAATGCTAAAATGGAAAATGTCGTTCCACAATGAACGTACGATCGACTCACCAGAAGATTTTGATATCGATATTTTAAAACAACTGCATTGGACATCTGTAGGTGTAGTCGACTATCAAAAAACAGCTGAAAATCTTGTACGTCATGAAATGTTAGACACTAAAAAACGGTACAAATTAGCCTGCTTATATAGCTTGGTTGATTACATTCCAGATCTTTGGAAAGAACTGCCTGAAGAATCGAAGGCGTTTTTTGACAGCGATGTTGTCGTTTGGCCAAATTTGGAATTGCAACTGTCATCTTATTGGGCCTACATAGTTACAGCGAAAGAATCAAAGCTATGTAATATCTTTGCAAAACGATATGGTGAAGGGATGTCCTTTCATCAGTATGCATTTCGTTGCGCAGCACGTGAAGGCAACAGAGCAACAACTGAATACTTTTTTCGAAAACTCACCCGTGAAGAACGAGACGTTCATTTTTTAAGAACAGTCCGTAAAATCATAAGAAAAGGACGCAGATATTTAAATAAAGAGTTCCTCGACTTTGCAATGGAAAAACTTTCTGATGTCCTAAGCTACTTGTTATCCTTGATGAGTAACGACGAGAAGATGCAAGTATTAAAGGATCATCCTTGCGAAGTTTTAGCGTGTTTTCTGGATTGGCCATGGCACGATCTTTGTTTGGATATCGCAGATCTTATCTGGACATTTCTTCCTAAAATCCTATACGCCCCTTTGATTGAAAATATTAGAGTGAGTATAACATATTCAGGTTACTACTTCCCAGAATTGCTCCAGAAATTTTTTGTGAGCAGTCCCATCGATTTTAAAGTACAATTTGTTACTTACGAAATCCAATCAGGTTCTTTGTTTAAACACTTTTTCGATGCAGAAGACGCTGAAAGTATCGTAATCGTTTTTAGGAATCTCGATGTGAAGGAGAGAGGGATTCTTATTTCATGCCCTCGTTTCTTTTATCATTTCTATTCTCTTGTAATGGCCGACAAATGGCATTTGATAAAAGCGTGCATTCGAGCGGGAGCACCATCTAAAGAGAACAAGGACAAACTGAAAAAAATTTATATGGTATTCCTCTCACGTTTTTACTCACGGGATATGCCTGAGTCTAGAAAGCATCAATGGGAAATGTTCTTTGAACTGCTCGATGCCGATGCGAATGCTCTTAGCGAAAAAAAAGTAAATACTGATCAAAGAGCAGAAGAGTGAAAAGCTGAAAAAATATGAAGTGAAGTGATTTTAAAGAGAATTTCGTACCTTTTCTAAAATGGATTCATTGTATCATTTTACACTTTAAATGAAAAAAAATTTACTCGAAATTTTTCTTCTACGTTTAGGAGAACACAAATAAAATTCAAAAATTTAAGTTAAAAAAATGGATCTAAAAATGAGCGCAGCAAGAGAAAACGATAACTTTCAATCTAAAAATGGCAGCAGATCAAATTTCCAAAATTATACTTTTAATAAGAATAACTAATGGATAAATAGTTAGAAATTTTAATGGATAATATAATAATTTTAAGAATTTTTTTAAATAGTATTTGATAAATGAAGGTAATAAGAATTCTAAGAAGGTAAGAAGAATTACATTGAAAAAATTTTTTAAAAAATCACAATTATTTATCTCCGCTTTCTCAAAGTTTTAAGAAATGAAAAAATTATGATCGAGGTTTGTTTTTTTAATGAATCAATTTTAAAATAGAAAACTTTCACGCGAATTAAGAATCAGAAAAAGTTTTTCTCTTACGATCCTTGGTTTCGACGCCGATCAAAAACACAATCCTTTTTCGTAAATTTCATACAATGAGATAAACTAAAATAAATTAGAATTGCAGGTAACTTTTTAATAATTTTAAGGAGAAAATTGTAAACGCCAGAAAAAAAATCGGACTTTTTCAAATTCTAATCGTTTCGGACTAAAAGACGAGAATTCTTGCATATATAACAGCTTATTTTCACATTCCAGACGAGGACGGCACATAAATAAAAATACAGAAAAAGATGCCTGTGCGGCCACGGATATGGAATTTTTCTTACAACATTGTTGCCATTCACAAAAAGACGAACTTGATGATATCAGAAATAAAAATGGTTACCAGAAGCAATAAAATATAAAACAATAACAAAATATGCTGGGAAAATACACAAAAAATAATTAAAGTAAATATTTTTAAAATACATATATTGTCAAAATCCAAACGAATTCCATTACAAAAAAAATTTAAGTAGATTATTTTCACAATGGTTAAATCAACTGTATGCCATTTCTTTTTAAAACATTATTTTATCCTTTGCAAACGAATCTAAAAAATTAGGAAAATGATTTTAAAAACTGATGATGAACTTAAATTATGGAATTAAAAAATTTTTTATTAGAAATTCTCATTTAGGGTAAAAAATTACGAAGTAAATTATTTAACTGATTTATGGTTAAAATTTTTAATTTTCAAACAAAAATAGAAGGCATTGAGTTGTCTGTTGAGATTCCTTGTGTTATGGAAAAATCTAATTTGTTTAAAAAAAAATCCTAATAATGTTTTCAGAGTAAATTGTAGCTTTTCTTTTCAAATAGCAAATCTCAATTAAACATATTATAACACATTCATGTTTTGTTTAAATAAGTGTTTATAATTTGAAAATTTCTATTTAATTACCAATTTTTATATTTCTTATTGCTGGTTAAAAAATACTTTTCTTCGTGTATTGAATATTGAGATTAAGCTTCCATTGAATTATGTTTTGCAAACAATACTGTCTTTGCGATTTTTCAAGTTTATTTGTAAAGAAAGTTTTTCTCAATAAATTCATTTGATAATACATGTTGGTCCGATTGATTGCATTTAAAACAGAATTTCTCTTCATTGGCAGAAATAGCTGCCTGCAGATGTCATAAAATATTTTGTTTCCTGGCAAATGAAAAAATATGTAACTGAAATATGTATTTGCACATTTTTTAATTCAATATGTAGAAATTGCAGCATAAAGTGTGTTAATCATGCTTCCTCTACCTGTCGGCCGCATGTAAATAAGTAGTATCAAAAACTGAACTTCACCACAGGGAATGCTCTCCTGTAAACTTTCTCGCATACCCTCTACTAAATTTGTCATGCCAGAGAACGCCTTGCATGACACTGGCGTACAAGAGCTACAAAATATTAACTTTTGGGGTGGATTTCGCATTTTAACTGAATCCATTCTGCGATTCTTCGCGAGATTTTCCGTGAGCAATCACTAGCATGCAGTTAAAGGATCCGATAATCGAATTTGCATTTTAGGCACGTTTTTCTCAAAAATTGGCAAAAAAAAATTTGAACATTGAAACTGCTCTTGTAGTTAGACCGGCAGGCTGTCAACCCCTTGTTGTATTTGGCCCAAACTTTGATAAATGTCTTGAATACGAATGTTAAGTTTATCTACCCGAATCTTATCTATCTAGCTCTCTTCGCTTTGTGGTTCTCGTGCAAACAGCCCAGCAGACGGACTTCCTCTGAACAGATTTTTCTCGAAATTTAATAGAGATCTGAAACTCTGGTATAAAGATGGTATACCAAATTTCAACCGTCTAGCTGAAATCATTTTTGTGCTATCTTTGTCACAATTAGATGAACATTTTCCAAAAATGTATTCTTCGAACTCAAGGAGGTCTGAAACGGCGAGATTCGTCAAAATCTCGTATTTGAATGTTTTGACGGTTACTACATTTTCTCTATACTACGTATAAGAGAAAGTTAATAATGCACACATTTGATTTCATGTTTCTGAAAAATAAACCTTCTTTTATAAAATGAGACGAAAATCGCAGGAAAATGTGGTATTTCTTAATGTGATAACGCATCATCTCGAAAGTGTGTGCCTTTACAGAATTTTAGTTTAGGTTGGTTGGTTGGTTGGTTTTGTGGTGTTTTATGGCGCAAAAACCATATTTGGCCATACTGCGCCAAGCAAAAAGTTAAAAAAGTACTCAGTTAAAATAAGAAAGTTCGAAAATGGAGACAATTCCATATAGCATGATCAAAAGACAATGAAACCATATGTAAAACTTGAGCAAGTAATAAAATACAGAAAGCAGGTGGTAATAGTTTAAAAAGAAGTATAAACAATGCATAAAACATTAAGATACAATTTGAATGATAGGTTAGATGTTAAATACAATGGTAAAATGTGCTAAATCCGATGTAAAAACCCAATAGATCTCAAAAAGTTAAAAATATTCGGGTGGTGTTTTTCACCCACTAAGTCGTGAAGAGTCAATGATGTTGAATTAAAAAAGCGAACACGATAGGAGTTAAATTTTGGACACTCATTTAATATATGCTTCACACTAAGGTCGACATGACATCGAGAACAAACCGGTGGTCTCTCTCCGAGAAGATGTCGATGCGTTAACCGAGTATGCCCTATGCGAAGGCGCGTCAATTTAACGTCAGGGCCACGCATAGGCAAAACTGGCCACATGCAAATAGAAGGCTTAATAACGTGCAGTTTATTATGGATATGTTTGTCCCATGTCTCTTGCCACAAAAAGAAAATATGTTTCGCAATTGATTTTTGAATATCGCAGTAAGGTAGTTCATAATGAAAAAAGGTAGATGCAGTTTTAGCAGCGTGATCGGCCTGTTCATTTCCAACGATTCCAACGTGACTAGGGATCCAACAAAAAATGTTAAAGCCCCTATGATGGAGAGTCTGCAAGAGTCCCAAGATCTTAATAGCAAGCGGATGAAAGTTAAAATGATGGAGTACTTCTAAAGAACTCATACTGTCCGTATAAATGCAAAATTTTCGTTGGGATGCAAGAACAATCTTTTGTATAGCACAGAAAATCGCCAGCAACTCCGCAGATAAAACTGAAAATGATGCATGAATACGGAAACTGTGTATTTCGTCCCCAAAGACGACACTACATCCAACATGTCCGTCCGACTTTGAGCCGTCGGTAAATATTGGAAAATAGGAGGCATACTGCGAACGATGAGAATTAAAAAGTTGTTGGAAAATAATTGGAGCAGTTGTTGCTTTATTAAATTCTGAAGAACAATTCAAAAAGGAAAACTGAGGAATTTCCCAAGGTGAAAATATTTGAAAATCTATTGCCTGGACATCAGAAAACTGGATCTCTGAATCATGAAGTAAGCTTTTGATTCTCTCACAAAAGGGAAGAATGTGAGATGGCCGAGCATTGTAAACTCTTTTAACGGAAGCAGGAATAATCATATGAGTTACAGGATGATTTTGAAGAGACTGAGCGCGAAAGTAGTACTGCAGTGCAAGTTTCTATCGGCGCAAAGACAAGGGCAGTTGGTGACATATGACGTAAAGGCTTTCGATTGGCGATGTGCGGAAGGCCCCTGAACATATTCGGAGGGCGGAATGATGCACAGTATCCAACCGACGTAATGCAGTAATATTGGCAGAGCCATATACAAAACACCCGTAGTCTATCCGAGATAAAATTATGGCTTGATATAAACGGGTTAAAGACGTACGATCGGCACCCCAAGACGTACGAGAAAGTACCTTGAGGATATTCAGAGATTTCTCGCACTTTTCCCGTAGGTATGTGATGTGCGAAAGGAAAGTGAGCTTCCGATCGAAAAGTATTCCCAGAAATCGTATTTCATTAACGACAGGTATTAAATCATTGCGTATACGGACAGAGGGGTCAGGGTGAATGCCTCGCTTTCTGCAGAAATGCATGCATTTACTCTTTTCGGCAGAAAGAGTGTGCCCATTTTCATCACACCAAGCTACCAGTTTCTTAACTGCATTTTGCAGCTGCCGTTCAATTAAGTGCATATTACAGCCCTGGCAAGAAATCTGAAGATCGTCCACGTATAAATTTCCTTGGACATTCGACGGTAATTGATTTAGAATATCGCTAAAATGCATGATAAAAAGTGTGACACTGAGAACGCTCCCTTGTGGAACGCCCTCAGCTTGGATAAAAGGATCAGAATAAAATTTCCCCATGTATACAAGAAAAGTACGAAATGATAAAAAGTTTTTTATAAAAATTGGAAGGTTCCCTTTAAAACCCAAGTTAAAAAGTTTTCTAAGAATTCCAAAACGCCACGTACGATCGTACGCCTTCTCTACATCAAAAAAAATGGAGACAAGATGGTTTCGTCTCACAAAAGCGTTACGAATATGGGTCTCAAGTTGGACTATATTATCAATAGTGGATCGGCCTTTGCGGAATCCACTTTGCATTAATGGAATGTAAGCTCGCTTTTCTAATTCGAAGACTAGTCGGGCATTGACCATACGTTCAAGCGTCTTACAAAGGACACTAGTTAGCGCAATCGATCTATAATGCAAAGGGTTAGCTGAATCTTTGCCCGGTTTCAGAATGGGAATCACGAGAGCTTCTTGCCACTGGTATGGGAAATTTTGCTCACTCCAGACTCTGTTAAACAGATTTAGGAGATAGGAGAGCGATATCTCATCTAAGTGGCGAAGCATATTATAAGTGACTCCATCTGGGCCAGGGCTGGTATCATGAGCTAGAGATAGTGCTTTTCTTAATTCAAACATTTTGAATTCGCAATTATATGGATGTGTGTATGCAGCTTGAAAATTCAAAGATTGTTTTTCTGCGAGATTTTTCCTCTCTATAAATTCAGGACTATACGATTCGACAGCGGAAATCCGTGCAAATGTCTGTCCAAGAATATTGACAATATCTAATGGAGAGGAGTATGTCTTATTCCTGGTTTTCAGTACAGGAAAAGAAAACTCCTGATAAATTCCGTTAGCTGCCTTCACTTTTCTCCACAACTGCTGACTTGAGGTGCGAGATGTGATTGAGGAAATATATTTTACCCATGATTCCCTCTGGCTACAGCGACGAATGCGACGTGCAAGGGCTTTAGCTCTTTTAAAAGCGATCAAGTTCTCTGTGGTTGGGTACCTCCTAAATATGTTCCAAAGTTTCTTTTGGTTCTTGTAACTATCGCGACAGGCATCCTTCCACCACGGTCTACGGAATTTTCTTGTACGTGGTGAACTTTTAGGAATGGCAATATTAGCGGCATGTATTAAACATTCAGTGACGTTTTGAACTGCTTCCATGATGTCTGGTACATTGACCATACTCTCAGTAATTTTGGCCAGTTGAGAAAACTTATGCCAGTCTGCCCGCTGGAATACGAAACGCGGAGGACAATGAGTCGTTCCGCCTCTATCAGCATGGGAGACAATGATCGGGAAATGATCGCTATTATATAAGTTATCACTAACGGTAAAGGTCAATAATGGCAGAAGTTCAGGTGAGCATATTGCCAGATCAAGACTATGGAAGCTACGTGTGGGTTCATGGAAGTATGTTTTATCATCGTTATTAAGCAGACAGAGACAGTTATTAGAAATAAACTGTTCAATCTGCCGCCCACGAGAGTTTGTACTATCTGAACCCCACAACGTGCTATGTGCATTTAAGTCTCCAAGTAAAATAAAAGGTGAAGGAAGCTGATCCACGAGGTTGTCAAGATCCTGTTGTTTAATGGCATTATGGGGTGGCAAGTAGATACTCCAGACTGTAACCAGCGTTCGGGTGTGAACTTGCACAGCCACAGCCTGTAGAGGTGTATGCAAAGTAAGAGGTGTACTTGGGTAAAGATTTGATGTCAAGATGCAGACACCTCCAGAACTGCGCACTCCAGTGTCTGTATCTTTACGAACACAGTTGTAGCCGCGCAATTTTAACGGAATATTGGGAATCATGAATGTTTCCTGAAAACAAAAACAAACAGGATGAAAGGAGTTGATAATAGTCTTTATATCGTGAAGTTTGGAACGCATGCCGCGACAATTCCAAGAAAGGAAGGTACCCATTAAGAGATATGCGTTCTAGAAGAATTATTAGGCGTGACGACAGGAGTTGCAGAAACGTCGCAACTCATTTCAAATTCAGATTCATCCCCCGAAGGATGGAGTTTGGTATGCCACCAAAAATAGAAGTCAAGTCTTTATGGGCTATACCTTGATTTGCAAGTCCCAAAGCTACTGAAATTTTAGTAGCCGATTTCTTAAATTTTGCAGAGAGATTTGTTTTCGAGACACCACGTTTTGCAAGCTTAAGTTTCAGTGATTTTTCTGATTTTGATGGTTTTCGCTTAATTGTTTCCGACTTCTCAGTACCATGATTACTAACAATGGATTTATCACTATCGGAATCAGATGAAGGTTTAGGGGATGATAAAGGATTCTTACTTTTAGTGCAATTTTGACATGTACAGTTTTCACAAAATTTTTTCCGGACAACAGAGGCGTAGCTAATACCAGGTGAGGGTGTTTGAGAAAGAACTTTCTTTCGGGCTTCTGGGTATGGTAATTCTTCTTTAATTTTAACTGCGGTTATTTCTTTTTCTAGTTGCCATCGTGGGCACGTGCGGGAGAAGGACGTATGATCACCTTTGCAATTCACGCACTTTTCCTGTGCGGAACACTCCTGGCTCTCATGTCCTCGCTCAGCACATCGGGCACAAGTTATAGTGCCTCGGCAATTTGCTTTCGAGTGCCCAAAGCGTTGACAGTTAAAGCATCTTAAGGGGTTCGGTATATAGGGTCTAACTGGACGCTTAATGTACCCTACATATATGTACTCGGGTAATTTAGGTGACATAAAAGTGAGAATGTGATGCTTCGTTTCGATGGTTTCTCCATCTCGCCTAATCGAAATTCGGCGGACATGGGTAACACCTTGGGATTTTAATTCCTTGGCGATTAAATGTACTGGGAGATTTAATATCTCACCACAAGTTATGACACCTTTTGAAGTGTTTAATGATATGTGAGGGGTAACACGAACCGGTATAGTTGCCAAAGCTTTTATTTTTTGTAATTGCTGAGCTTGCTTACGTGAGTTGACCTCTATTAGCAAGTCGCCTGAACGTATCTTGCGGATAGAATTTGGTTCACCAATTGTGGCACTGATGGCCTTTTGTACCAAAAACGGAGAAACTGTTTGAAAAGTCTCGTCTTTTTCAGATATGCGCTTCACAATATAATAACGATCAAAATGATTATCTATATTAAAGGTTTGAGGAATACGTTGCCCACTAAAGGGACCCTTCTTGGGAGGAGCCATACGACATTGAGACAGATTCGGGCCCGACGGCACCGCCCACCACGGAGCCCAACAAGGGAAGGCAGCCACCGGCTCTGGCCATTCCCAGCCTCGGCACTTACCTTGGTGCTAATCGGAAACCTATACGCTCGGAGTTACCCCCGAGGACAGTGACCACCCTTAACGCCAAGCCCAAGGAGTAACCCCTTCGCTTGATCCCTAGCAGACTAGCCACTCAGGTGACAAGGTACCAGCCGATTGATACACCGGGGACCACAGTGCACCACCCGTCTAATGGGTCGCCACGCACGGCCAACACGTGGGGGTATTTGCTGTCCATGAGAAGCAGGAAGCAAACAGAGCGGCAACTGCTTCTCATGGAGAGCTCCCTCGCCTACCCTCGAGGGAAAGAAGAACGACAGCTAAAAGCAGAAGACGGAGGGGAGAATAAACATAAAGTGAGTAAAGATCCCTGAGAACCTCGGGATTGGGACACCCGTACTCACCTATAGTAGGTGAGCCCCTGAGGGGGAATTTTAGTTTAATCCGAGTTTTTTTTTTTTAATTTTGCAGTGAAATCTAACCATAACTCTTTGTCTATCTTATCCAATCCTTTTTACTTTTGGTTTTTTTGGAACACATTTTAGTTTCTATCGGTTTCGGAAAATCGCATCTAGGAAACAAATTTGATTTTTGGCTACTATTAACTTCATAGCAGGGGTTAATCGCTCCCCCCCCCCAAATAAAAAAATTCGCGAAATATCATATGATAGATTCGGTAAAAATGGTAAATTCACGAGTCATATTTCTTAACTATTGTGCGCCAGTGCTTTTGCAAGGCGTTCTTTGCCTCACTCAAGATCCACACTTTTTTGCGGGGGTGGGGGACAAAACGCTTTTATTAGAAAGTATGTGAGAAAGTATTTGGGAGACTGGTCCAGCTGTGTCATCTTTCTCGTTAGATGTTGGATTACTTATCCTTATCAAAAACTAGGGGGGTTGTGGTTTTATGGCGCAAGAACCATATTTGGTTATACTGCGCCAATCAAACGATAAAATGAAAGCAGAATATTAAATACAAAAGAATATAAAATCTATGATATCAATTTAAAACTTTATAAAAGATAGTATTGAAAAAATTAAATATACGGTACTACAAATTTAACATTTGTGTTAACATATGAAAATGTAAAACAATGAGACAATGCAAAACACAAAAAGGTAAAAGGTGCTAAATACATGTAAAAAAGCGAATAGCTTTTAAAAGGTTAAAAATATTGGTGGGTGAAAAATTCCACCCACCAAGTCCTGTAAAGTTATTGATGATGTATGAAAGTAATATATACGTTGAGGGTTAAATACAGTGCATTCAATTAAAATGTGTTTGGTACTAAAATCAACATGACATGTAGGACACACTGGTTTCCTTTCACCAAAAATGAGATGCCTGCGAGTGTATCTAGTGTGTCCTATACGGAGACGAGTCAATTTAACATCGATTTCGCGTATCGGAAGAACAGGTCAAGAACCAACGATAGGTTTCACGGAGTGTAACTTATTATGGATCTGCAGATCCCATGCCTCTTGCCAAGAGGAATTTATATGACAGGAGAATGCCATCTTAACATCACAAAATGGAAGTTCAGTCCTCTTAAAGGCCATCGCAGATTTTGCAACCGAATCTGCTTTTTCATTTCCTGAAATGCCAACATGACTCGGAATCCAATAAAATATAATGTTATAACCATTTTTCAAAGAGCGCAAAATGAGTAAAATGCGGTTAGCAATTGGGTGCATCCAATTATTATAGTTATAGAGCATTTCTAGAGCACTCATGCTATCGGAATAAATGATGAAATTACGCTGTAGAGAAGGTGAAATTTTCTGGAGAGCAGAGAAAATTGCCATCAACTCAGCAGTAAAAACAGAGCAGCAATTAGGAAGACGGTGGCTTAGTGTATCAGACGGCAGTATGATACCACAGCCGACATGTCCAGCTGATTTCGAGCCATCCGGGAAAATTGGAACAAACGAAGAATACCGATAGCGATGAAGCAAAAAGAGTTGGGAAACCACAGGAGCTGTTGACGACTTGTCGAAGCAGTGAAGTTGGTTGATTTGATTTTATTGGCAGAAGAGCCATATTTGGCCATACTGAGCCAAAAATATGGTAGATAAACAAGATCAAGGTGCTATAACGTATGATGGTACAGTATTAGCAGGGATTAAAATCTAAAAACACTTCGAAATTTCTCAAACTGAATTCTAAAAGTCAAAATATAGCTTGTTAAAGCCAATTAAAAAACTATTAAAAATAAGTGCAAGTTGTAAAATATTAAGATGCCAAAAAATGTATAAAATCTCAAGTGTGAAGAATAATAAATGAAACAAATATACAAGCCATACAGATGAAATGCTAAAATACAAAATTATAACTAGAAAAATTTGAATTTTCAATATACATATGTTCAGGTAAGGTTAACAGTCAAAAAATAAAACCTGTGGGGAAAAAAGGAGCGATAAAGCTATATATTTTTGTATTTAGCGGGAATAATGTATTTCCTCTTTTCGTATTTTTTAGAGAGTGGGAGAGGCGAGCCTTCCAAATCCTCAGACATATTATATTCAATTATATAACTCTTCAGACGCAGAGGTGGAGCTCATATCAGCATCGGCATCAGATTCTTGAAACTGCACATTCTTTGCTTCATCCGAAGGGAAAACAGACGTAAAATTAGAAGTACCAGGTAAAGGAGTTTTAACAGGGCAAACATTAGCTGCAACCTTCATGGTTGAAGTTGCATTTTTAATTACCACAGAATTGGGTATTAAACGAGGAAAGGTGGTGTAAAATTTAGTAATTTTTTCTACATTAGAAGTAATGTTTTCTTTAACTGGAGAATCATTTTTAAGTTTTTTCCGACTTGTAACAGTTTGAAAATTTGTTAAATCAGGTAAAGTGGGAGTGTCTTCACAGATTACTGCAGTAGATTCAGTGGAAGAATTCTTAACATTAACTGATGGAGATGCTTTCGAAGCAGAAGTGCATTTGTGCTAGAAGTTATATCAGCTGGATCCCACCGAGTGGATATGGTTGCGGATGATTTTTGGACGGCAGAAGCATAACTATTTCCAACTTTAGGGAGTTTAGACTTTATAAGTTTACGAGCTTCCTGATAAGATATTTGATTTTTTATCTTTGTTGAAATTATTTCTTTTTCTTGTTTCCAAGAAAAGCAGTTTCGGGAAAAAGAAGCATGATCTTCCTTGCAGTTAACACATTTCTCTGCATTAGTACAGTTAGTGCTGTCATGGCCGACTTCTGCGCAACGGGCGCATGTCAGTGTCCCGCAGCAAGAAGATTTTGAATGTCCAAAACGTTGGCAATTGAAGCATCTCAAAGGGTTTGGTATACAAGTTCTTACAGAAATGCGCATATATCCAGCTTTAATATAATCTGGTAATTTAGAAGAATCGAATGTTAACACAAGATGCTTTGTGTTTTAGAGTTTGCCATCCCTCGTCGAAGCAGTGAAGGGATTCAAAAAAGAAAATTGTGGGATATCCCAAAGTGGAAAGATAAATGAGTCGTTAACTTGGATTCTTGCATCATTGAGGTCCGAGTCGTTTAGTATGACTGATTCTCTCACAGAATGGCAGAATGCAAGTGGGAAGGGCATCATAAAGTCTACGGTGAGCAACTGGAAGCTTATTACGCCAAAGGGGTGATGAGGCACGAACTGTGTGCGTAAATAGAATGAAACCGACATTTTTTTTGCGCCTCAAATTAAGAGGTAACTGGTGACAAATGACATACAAGCTCTCAACTGGAGAAGTGCAAAATGCTTCGGAGCAAACCCTCAGAGCAGTGTGGTGGTCGGTGTCCAGTTACCGGAAAACTGTAGGGCGTGCAGAACCATACACCATGCAGCCGTAATCAATGCGGGAGAGGATGATTGCTTGATAAATACGGTTGGTCGGTTTTACTGGCGCAAGAGCCACTCTTGGCCATACTGCACCAAACGCATGGTCGATAAACAAGATCGTGGTGTTCAAATATATGGTGATATTGCATAAAAGTTAAAATTCTAAAAACATTGAACTTTTTCACGATACAATTTATAATTGGTAAAATGCAATTAGTGCCTTTTTCGCACTGCAAAACTGTTGTTGCAAAATACGTCTAAAACATTAATTGTAAAACATCTAAAATTAGAGAAAGATGTAAAGTAAATAGATTAAAGGTTTAAATATTGTATAAGTAAACAATACACAATTAAAACATACGAAATTATGTTACGAGATAAAAACCAAGAAAACACGTGGTCATAAATAACAATGTTAAAGATAAAAAATTAACCAAAATGCTAAATATTTTTTAATATTTTTGTATTTTGTCGGAATAATATACTTCCCTTTTATCTCTTTTGGGTTTGTAATGAGGTGGAGAACTAATCACTTTTGTGGAGTCCTCCAAGTCCTCAGACATGTTATATTCTAATGTGCCACCTTCTGACACAGAGGGAGAGCTCATCTCGGCATCAGCATCCGATTCCTGAGATTTTTTCCCTTTTCTTTATTTTAAGGAAATAACAGCTTCAGCCGAAGGAAGCAATTTGGTTTGAATAGAAGTATCTGGATTATTTTGTGAAGTAGCAATTTTGGGATTTTCACGAGGCGAAACGACATAAAATTTTGAAATTTTTTCAGCCTTAGTAACATTTTTTTGTTTTAACAGGAGAAGCCTTTTACAACTCTTTCGTGTGCGTAACAAATTTAAAACCAGTTAAATCAGGTGAATCAGAAACGACTTCACAAACTGGGGGGAACAGAGCGTGGAGAAGGTATTAGATTATTTCACTGGATTGGATTGGATTGTCCAGAGTCTGATTGTTTCAAACTAATGCCAGAAGTTAGATTATTTAGATCCCATTGGGTCGATATGGTAGATATTTTTTGACGACAGAAGCATAATTATTTCCAGCGGTAGAAGTTTTAGATTTTCGGGCTCCTTGATAAGATCTTTGGTTTTTTACTTTAGTTGAAATGATTTCTTTTTCCTGATTCCAGGCATAACAGTTCCGAGTGAAAGAAGTATGCTCACCTTTGCAATTCACACGCTTCTCTTGAGCAATGCAATCGGTACTGACGTGACCGACTTCTGCACAACGGGCACAAGTCAAAGTCCCGCGGCAAGAAGATTTAGAATGGCCGAAGCGTTGGCACTTGAAACAACGTAATGGATTGGGAATATAAGGTCTGACAGCAAGGCGCATATAACCAGCTTTTATGTGTTCCGGTAATTTAGAGGAAGTAAACGTCAAAATTAAATGTTTAGTGTTCAGAAGCTGGCCATCTCTCCGTATTGAAATACGCTGTACATGGCTCACCCCCCTGTATTTGCAATTCTTTAGGGATTTCTTCAATCGGAACATTGAACAGTTCCCCACAGGAAATGACTCCTTTGGAGGAATTCAGAGATGCATGGAGAGAAACAGTAATCGGGGTATTTGAAAGTGCTTTCATTTTAACAATCTGTTGGGATTGTTTACGAGAAACTACTTCGACCAGTAAATCACCGCATCAGAGCTTTTCAGTGCTTTTGACTTCACCAACAGTACTAGTAATGGCCTTGTCTACCAAAAACTGAGAAACAGAATGAAATGTTTCATTAGTGTCAGATTATCTTTTAATTATAAAAAAAGTAGGAAAGTTTGTTGCTGTTGAGGTGTTGGAAGTAATTTGTTGCCCACCGAAGGGAGCCCGTTTGGTTTTACCCATACGACATTGATTTAAATTCAAGTCCGACAGCACCGCCCACCACGGAGCCCAACAAGGGAAGGCAGCCCTGGCTCTGGCCATTCCCAGCCTCGGCGCTTTGCCTAGCCGGAACCTATACGCTGGGAGTTGCCCCCGGGGACAGTGACCACCCTTAACGCCAAGCCCAAGGAGTAACTCCATCGCATGATCCCTAGCAGACTAGCCACTCAAGTGACTAGGTACCAGCCGATTAATACATCGGGGACCACAGTGCACCACCCGTCTAATGGGTCGCCAAGCACGACCAACAAGTGGAGGTTTTGGCTGTCCATGAGAAGCAAGAAGCAAACAGAGCGGCGACAGCTTCTCATGGAGAGCTCCCTCGCTTGCCGTCGAGGGATGGAAGGATTAAGCAGGCAGTAAAAGGCATAGGGGAGAGTAAACTTGGAGTAAAAATCCATGGGAACCTCGGGATTGGGACACCCGTACTCATCTATAGTAGGTGAGCCCCAGAGGGGATGATAAATATGGAGTAGGGAGGTTAAATCAGCACCCCATGATGTTCTGGAGAGCACCATCAATATATTTAACGCTTTCTCGCATCTCTTCCACAGGTTCAAAATATGCGGAAGAAATGTAAGCTTTCTATCGAATATCACTCTCAAAAACCACACTTCACTCACCACAGGAATGAGTACATTTTGAATATAGATAATTGGATCCGGATGAATGGTTCTCTTTCGGCAAAAGTGAATACACCTACTCTTCTCGGGAGAGATCGTGTGCCCATTATTGTTGCCCGAAGTTTCCACTTTATTAACTGCATTCTGTAATTGACGCTCAATGAGATTTATACTGATGCCTTTTGCAAGAGATCTGCAGATCATCAACGTAAAGAGTTCCTTGAACAGATGAAGGTAAAACAGACAAAACTTGACAAATATGAACAATAAAAAGTTTAACACTGAGGACACTTCCTTGCGGAACTCCCTCAGCGTGAATAAAAGAATCAGAATAAAAGTTGCCTACACGGACTCTGATTTTGGTTTGGTTTGGGTTTTTTGGCGCAAGAACCATACTTGATTATGCTGCGCCAAGCAAATGGTAAAATCATAGGCCAAACTATAAAACAACACATGATAAAATATAAAAGCAAAAGTTATCAACATACAAATTTCAAAAACTAAAGTACATAGTCAATAAATTTAAATGAAACAGTGTTGCGGAAAACACATCGCAATGAAGCAATGTAAAATCAGGCGTAAACAAAAGTTAAAAGTATTAAATACAGGTGTAAAAGCCAATGGATTTTAAAAATTTAAAGATGTTTGGGTGGAATCTTTCACCCGACAGGTCTTGTAAAGTTAATGACGATGAATTAAAAAAGTATAAACGAGAAGAATTAAAGGATGGGCATTCGATTAAAATATGGTTAATGGTAAAATCCACACGACATGTGGGGCACTTGGGTGCAGCCTCGCCAAAAATGAGATGTTTGTGTGTATAGCGAGTATGTCCTATACGGAGGCGAGTCATTTTGACATCATCCTCACGTTGTCGTAGAGGAGGCCATAAACCAACTGTGGGCTTGATGAAATGCAACTTATTGTGGATCTGCAGATCCCATGCCACCTGCCATTTAGAAAAGATGTGTCGTAAGAGGAACCGCTTAGCATCACAATATGGAAGTGATTGCGTTAGAAATAATGTTGCAGATTTAGCTGCAAAATCTGCCCTTTCATTACCAGAAATGCCTACATGCCCTGGGATCCAACAAAAAAGTATTTTGAAACCCTTGTTTTCTAGAAGTCTTAGTGTGCACAGAATTTGTAAGGCAACTGGATGCATCTGATCGTGATAATGGGAGAGTGTCTCCAAAGCACTCAGACTGTCAGTATAAATTATAAAATTACGCTCAGAAAGTGGCAAAATTTCCCGAAGAGCACAGAAAATTGCCACCAACTCAGCCGTGAAAACGGAACAATGGTTGTGTAGGCGATAGCTCAGAGTATCAGATGGAATTATGATGCCGCAACCGACATGCCCATCTGATCGGGAACCATCTGTAAAGATTGGTATGAAAGAAGAATACTGACAGCGATGATAAAGAAAAAGCTGTTGATAAACAACAGAAGCAGTGGAGGACTTATCAAAACCGGCAAATGGATTCAGAAATGAAAAGTATGGGACATCCCAAGGCTTAAAGCAAAAATTATCAACTGTCGTGACGGTGACATTTGCAAGGTCCGAATCACGCATGAGCAATTTTGCTCTCTCATTGAATGGAAGAACATGTGAGGGGCGGGCATCATAGTCTACGAAGACCAACGGGAAGATTCATATGACAAATAGGGTGATTAGGGACAGATCTTGTACGGTAATAGTATAAAATAGATAGCTTTAAACGCCTTAAAGAAAGAGAGGGTTGATGGCAAATAACATACAGGCTCTCTACTGGAGAAGTGCGAAATGCTCCAGAACAGATTCTTAGAGCAGTGTGGTGTACGGTATCCAATTGCCGCAGAGCCGTAGAGCGTGCAGACCCATACACCATGCAGGCATAATCAATGCGAGAAAGTACGACTGCTTGATAAATTCGTAGTAGGGAGGTTCGATCGGCACCCCAAGATGTTTTAGACAGAACTTTTAGAATATTCAATGATTTCTCACACTTCTGTCGTAGATGTAATATGTGAGGAAGGAAAGTGAGTTTTCGATCAAGAATCACTCCCAAAAACCGAATTTCGTTCACGACTGGAATTGAAATATTCCGAATATGAATATTCGGATCAAGGTGAACATTTCTTTTCCTGCAAAAATGGACGCATCGGCTCTTCTCCGGAGAGATAGTATGCCCGTTGTTGTCGCACCACTCTACTATTTTATTAACGGCATTTTGCAATTGCCGCTCTATTAAATTCATATTGCTGCCTTGGCATGAGATCTGCAAATCGTCAACATAAAGTGATCCCTGAACAGATGAAGGTAAAAGAGTTAAAATTTGATTAAGATGAACAATAAAAAGAGTGACACTGAGGACACTTCCCTGAGGAACTCCCTCAGCTTGGATAAAATTAGATGAATAGGTGTTGCCAATGCGAACTCTAAAAGTCCGATGTGATAAAAAGTTGTAAAAATATGGGGAGGTTTCCCCTAAAACCTAAGTTAAAAATTGTAGAAAGTATGCCAAAGCGCCAAGCACGGTCGTATGCCTTCTCAATATCAAAGAATATGGAGATAAGGTGGTTCCTCCTAACAAATGCATTGCGTATCTGGGTTTCCAGTAGTATTAAGTTGTCAAAAGTAGACCGACCTCTACGGAAACCACTCTGCAACGAGGATATGCATCCGTTTTTCTCCAATTCGAATATTAGACGGGCATTGACCATGCGCTCAAAGGTCTTACAAAGGCAACTCGTCAGAGCAATTGGTCTGTAGTTCAGAGGATTTGATGGTTCCTTACCAGGTTTTAAGATTGGGATCACAATAGCCTCGCGCCATTGTGAAGGGT
Source organism: Argiope aurantia (assembly GCA_026543865.1). Lineage (NCBI taxonomy): Eukaryota > Metazoa > Arthropoda > Arachnida > Araneae > Araneidae > Argiope > Argiope aurantia. The sequence goes on along the minus strand of JAPMOR010120945.1, from coordinate 24,546 downwards.
ACTTCTGTTCAATCCATATTCTGTTAAATAATATTAACAGATTTGAAAGGGAAGTTGCATTCAAATGGCGGAGCATATTATATGTGATCCCATCTGGGCCAGGACTTGTATCATGGGCTTTAGATAAGGCCGTTTCCAGGTCAAACATCCTGAATTCGCAGTTATATGGAAAAGGGTGTCGGTCATTAAAGCGTAGACGCAACCGTTCCGCGCGATTCTTAATAGCCATAAACGTAGGACTGTAAGAATCAGTTGCGGACACTTGTGAGAAGGCTTGACCAAGAAAATTGGCAACATCCAATGGGGTGGAGTGCACCATATTTCCTGTATTTAAAACAGGAAAGGAGGTTTCACTATATATTCCATTAGCGGCCTTTACTTTTTTCCACATATGTTTACTGGAAGTGTAGGATGTGATGGAGGATACGAATTTTATCCAAGATTTTCTCTGGCTTCGACGACGAATGCGACGAGCAAGTGCTTTGGCATGCTTAAATGCAATCAGATTTTCTGTTGTCGGATACCTTCGAAAATTATTCCAAAGTTTTTTTCGGTTTTTATGACTGTCGCGACAAGCTTCGTTCCACCACGGTCTACGAAATTTTCTTAGACGTGGAGAAGTCTTCGGAATAGTGGCATTCGCGGAGCTTATTATGCAGTTAATGACATGTTGTACTGCTTCCGTGATGTCGTAAGTACTGACCATGTTCTCGGTGATATCTGCCAACTGCTTGAAATTATCCCAGTCTGCCCGCTGGAATAGAAACCGCGGAGGACAGGGAGTCGCACCGCCGCTATCAACATGGGAGACAATAATAGGAAAATGATCACTATTATATAGATCTTTGCTGACTGTAAAGGTCAACGATGGCAAGAGTTCAGGAGAGCACATGGCTAGATCAAGGCAATGGAAGCTACGTGTGGGTTAGTGAAAGTACGTCTTCTCATCATTATTAAGCAGACAGATACAGTTATTTGTTATAAACTGTTCGATCTGCCGCCCTCGAGAGTTTGTACTGTCTGAACCCCACAAAATACTATGTCCATTGAAATCGCCACATAGAATAAAAGGCTTAGGAAGCTGGTCCACTAACTGGTCAAGATCTTGCTGACGAATGACATCACGAGGCGGTAAATATATAGAACAGACTGTGACCAAAATTCGTGTCTGAACTTGCACAGCCACAGCCTGTAGAGAAGTTTGTAAAGTGAGAGGTGTGCTCGGATATATATTAGATGTGAAGATACAGACCCCTCCCGAACTATAAGAATCAGTGTCTGCATCGTTCCTAGCACAATTATAACCGCGTAATTTATTTGGAATATTGGACTTCAAGAAAGTCTCTTGAAGACCAAAACAAACAGGATGAAAGGTGTTCATAATGGTCTTGATGTCAAAAAGTTTGGACCGAAGGCCGCGACAATTCCAAGAAATGAAGGTACCCATTAAGAATTCGAGATTGCAGGTAAGTTAATAGGTGCATGTGGTAGAGTTGCGGAAACTTCACAACTCATGTGCAAATCCTCATCCTCATCCGATGGATGGAGAGAAAGGCGATCTGGACTTTTGGGCATGCCACCAAATATGGACGACAAATCCTTGTGAACTATACCCTGCGTCGCAAGTCCCAAAGCGACGGAATTTTTAGCTGTTGACTTTTTCAATTTTAAAGGCAGTTCCGGTTTTGAAATACCGCGTTTTGCTAACTTCAACGTCAGCGAGTTTTGCAATTTTTTCTTCAATTTCTTTTGTGGTTTCTTGGGTTTGTCAAGTGTACTATTGTTGGAATGTTCAGAATCAGAATTCCTGATGTTTTCAGGTGGCTTTGAATTAGTGTGAAATTTTACACAATTATTACACGAACAGTTTGCGCAAAAGGTTTTCTGGACAACAGAAGCGTATCTTTTACCAGGAATAGGAGTTTGTACTTGAACTCTACACCTGGCTTCGGGATATGAAAGGTCATCTTTGATTTTTATTGTGATTACTTGTTTTTCAAGCTGCCAGCTCGGGCATGATCGAGAAAAGAAAGGGTGATCGCCTTTACAGTTCACACACTTTTCCTGTGCGGAACATTCCTGGCTATCATGCCCTTTTTCTGCACAGCGAGCACATGTTAAAGACCCGCGGCAATTTACTTTAGAATGGCCAAATCGCTGGCACTGAAAGCATCTGAGTGGATTCGGAATGTACGGCCTTACTGGGTGTCGTATGTAACCTGCGTAAATAAATTCTGGGGGTTTGGGTGTCTGAAACGTTAAGATGTGATGTTTTGTTTCAAGGAGTTGTCCATTACGCCGTATAGTGATGCGGCGGACATCTATAACTCCTTGAGGTTTCATTTCCGATTTTATTACATCTACAGGGACATTTAAGAGTTCCCCGCAGGTAATGACACCTTTAGAGGTATTCAACGACTGGTGAGGGCTTACAGTAATTCCTATATTTCCCAATGCTTTTAATTTTTGAATCTGCTGGGCTTGCTTACGAGAATTCACCTCAACAAGCAAGTCACCAGAGCGCATTTTACGAATGGATTTAACATCGCCCACTGTTGCCGATATAGCCTTTTGCACAAGAAATGGAGATACCGTTTGAAATGTTTCGTTATTTGCAGAAACTCGCTTTAAAATATAAAATGGATCAAAATGATTCGATAAGTTAAAAGATACTGGAATATTTTTATGCCCACTGAAGGGACCACGTTTGGAGGAGCCCATACGATATTTCAAATGATTCGGGTCCGACGGCACCGCCCACCACGGAGCCCAACAAGAGAAGGCAATTACCGGCTCTGGTCATTCCCAGCCTCGGCATCCACCCTAGTGCTAATCAGTACCTATACGCTGGGAGCTACCCCCGGGGACAGTGACCACCCTTAACGCCAAGCCCAAGGAGTAGCCCCTTCGCTTGATCCCTAGCAAACTAACCACTCGGGTGGTTAGCAACCAGCCGATTGATACACCGGGGACCACAGTGCACCACCCGTCTAATGGGTCGCCACGCACGGCCAACACGTGGGGTTTTGGCTGTCCATGAGAAGCAAGAAGCAAACAGAGCGGCGACAGCTTCTCATGGAGAGCTCCCTCGCCTGCCGTCGAGGGAAGGAAAAAAAAGCAGAAAGCAGAGGGTGCAGTGGAGAGTAAACATAAAGGGAGTAAAGATCCCTGGGAACCTCGGGATTGGGACACCCGTACTCACCTATAGTAGGTGAGCCCCTGAGGGGACACGGACTCTGAAAGTCCGATGTGATAAAAAGTTCTGTAAAAATATGGGAAAATTTCCCCTAAAACCAAAGTTATGAAGTGTCGAAAGTATGCCATAGCGCCATGCTCGTTTGTATGCCTTCTCAATATCGACAAATATGGAGACAAGGTGATTCCTCCTAATAAATGTGTTGCGTATCTGGGTTTCCAGTAAAATGAGGTTATCAAATGTAGATCTACCTCTACGGAAACCACTCTGCAACGGGGAGATGCATCCATGTCTCTCCAATTCGTACATAAGGCGGGCATTGACCATGCGCTCAAAGGTTTTACATAGACAATTCGTCAGGACAATTGGTCGGTAATTCAGAGGGTTTGATGAATCTTTGCCAGGTTTTAGGATAGGAATTACAGTAGCCTCGAGCAATTGAGGGGGGTACATTTGCTCAGTCCAAATTCTGTTGAATAGCAATAACAGATTGAAAAGGGAAGTTGAATTTAAATAACGAAGCATATTATACATAATTCCATCTGGCCCGGGGCTGGTATCGTTTGTCTTTGATAATGCTGCTTCCAATTCATACATACTAAACTTACAGTTGTAAAGAAAGGTACTTCGGTCATTAAAACGCAAAGGCAACCGTTCCGACGAATCTTAATTACCAGAAAGGCAGGGCTGTAAAAATCGATAGCGGAAACTTGTGCAAATGCTTGACCGAGAATATTTGCCATGTCTAATAGAGCGAAGTGCGTCATATTTCCTGTTTTTAAAATAGGAATAGAGGATTCACTATGGATACCATTAGCAGCCTTTACCTTTTTCCATAAGGTTCTAGGTTCTACTGGAAGTATTTGATGTGATCGAAGAAACGAAACTAATCCACGATTCCCTCTGACATCGACGACGGATGCAACGTGCTATGGCTTTTGCTCTTTTATAAGCTTCTAAGTTCTCTGTCGTAGGGTACCTTCGAAATATATTCCAACGTCGTTTTTGGTTCTTATGACTATCGCGACAGGCTTCGTTCCACCAAGGTCTACGAAATTTTCGAGGCCGTGGGGAAGACTTTGGGATACAGGTGTTTGCAGCATTCAAAATGGTTTCAACGGAGAGACGCATTGCTTCCGTAATGTCTGCAGTACTGACCATAGACTCAGTGATTTCTGCCAGCTGCTTAAAAGCAGTTCAGTCTGCCCGCTAAAATAGAAAACGCGGAGGAGAGAAAGTCGCACCGCCGCTATCAGCATAGCAGACAATAATAGGAAAATGGTGACTATTATATAGATCGTTGCTAACCTCAAAGATGAGGATTTTCAGAAGTTCAGGAGAACATATGGCCAAGTCTAAACTATGGAAGGTACGTGTGGGCTCATGGAATTATGTCTTTTCGTCATTATTCAGCAAGCAGAGGCAGTTATTAGAAATAAACTGTTCAATCTACTGACCACGAGAGTTTGTACTGCTTGAACCCCATAAAACACTATGGCTATTGAAATCACCTACGAGCAAAAAGGTAAAGGAAGTTGATCAATTAAATTGTCGAGTTCTCGTTGACAAATAACATTATTTGGCGGAAGATAAATACAGCAGACTGTGACCAGCGCTTGTGTATGCACTTGCACAGCCACGACCTTAAGAGAGGTATGCAAATTGAGAGGTGTGCTCGGATACAAATTGGATGTGAAGATACACACGCCACCAGAATTGTGAGATCCCGTGTCTGTATCCTTCCGATCACAATTATATCAACGCAATTTAATTGGAATGTTGGGTATCAAGAATGTTTCTTGAACACCAAAACAGATTGAATGAAATTTGTTTAAAACTGATTTAATTTCATGAAGTTTGGAACGAATGATACGACAATTCCAAGAGAGGAAGGTATTCATTAAGAGACAGATTTTAAAAAAGAATTATTCGAGGCTTTATTGCGAGTTGCTGAAAATTCACAACTCATCTCCAGGTCATCTTCATCCTCAGATGGGTGCAATTTGATGTCTGCACTATTTATCGTGCCACCAAAAATGGACGGCAAGTCCCTATGGGCGACACACTGCTTCGCAATTCCTAGGGCGACGGAATTTTTTGTTGTTGATTTTTTTAATTTTGAGCCAAGGTCTTTTTGTGTAAGTGCACGTTTTGCAAATTTCAAAGTTAGTGAAGATTACGATTTTCTCTTTGGTTTGATTATTTCTGTTCGAGAAGTTTCAGCTGTACTGGTTGTGGAATTTTCTGTATCAGGCTCTTGTTTGTCATCAGTTTTTGGTTCTGATACATTCTTTTTACAATTATTGCATGAACAATTTTTGCAAAATGGCCTTTTGACTGCGGATGCATAACTAGCACCAGTAGTAGGAGTTTCAGTTTGTACCCGACGTCGGGATTCAGGATATGATAAGTTTTCTTTGATTTTAACTGTGACAACCTGTTTTTCAAGTATCCAGCTCGGGCAGGACCGAGCATAAGAGAGATGATTGCCGCCATAATTAACGCACTTTTCTTGTGCCGAAAACTGCTGGCTATCATGGCCTCTTTCAGCACATCGGGCACATGCTAGTGTCCCGCGGCAATTAAATTGAATAGCCGAATCTCTGACACTGAAAACATCGGAATGGATTAGGAATGCAAGGCCTGACAGGTAATCGTATGTAACCTGCATATACATTTTCGGGTAATTTTGGCGATTTAAATGTTAAGATATGATGTTTAGTCTCAAGCAGTTCACCATCACGTCTAATAAAAATACGACAGACGTGTATAACTCCTTGCGATTTCATGTCTGATGTTATTTCCTCTAGAGGTACATTCAATAATTCACCGCAAGTAATTACTCCTTTACAGGTATTCATTGATGAGGACTTAAACTAATAGCTATTGTAGCCAAGGCTTTCAGTTTTTGAATATTTAGAGATTATTTCCGAGAATTTACTTCCACCAATAAATCTCCAGAAAGCATCTTTTTAATGGATAATACTTCACCGATTGTTGCTGAAATAGCTTTTTGGATAAGGAAAGGAGACGCTGTTGCGAAGGTTTCATTTTTCTCCGAAATCCGTTTAATGACGAAAAAAGAATCAAAATGGTTTGCAGAATTAAATGAAGTTGGTACAGAATGACGCCCACTAAAGGGACCCTTTTTGGGAGGAGCCATACGATATTGAGAAAGATTCGGGCCCGACGGCACCGCCCACCACGGAGCCCAACAAGGGAAGACAATTACCGGCTGCGGTCTTTTCCAGCCTCGGCATACACCCTAGTGCTAGACGGAACCTATACGCTCGGTTGGTTGGTTGTTTAGGTTTTTTGGCGCAAAAGCCATATCTTTCCATGCTGCGCCAATCAAATGGTAAGAAGCATTTCAAAAATATATCAAGAGGTTATTCCGATTAAAAACTGGGCAAGGTTAAAAATTCCAATCGCAAGCCGATGTATTAACACAGTATTTAAAAAAACATCTATGAAAAAAGCAGAAGTTCATAAATTGCTGACACACGAAAAAAGATTCCAAATTGAACAACAATTAAATAAAATGCAACAAACCAATGGTCTGTAGAAATTTAAAAATATTAGGGTGAGGTTTCTCACCCAGTAGCTCAAGCATGTCTATAGACACTGCATTAAAAAATCGTAATCGTTGATTATTAAAGACAGGACACTCGATTAAAACATGACGAACACTTGAAACTGTATGACATGTCGTGCATTTTGGACATGGTTCACCAAATAAAAGATGTTTATGGCTGAAGCGTGTATGACCAACGCGGAGCCGAATTAATTTTACATCAAGACCACGCACTGGGATGGTAGGCCATAAGCGAATCATTGGTTGCAGAGAATGTAGCTTATTGGAAATCTGCTGATCCCAAGATCGTTGCCAGAACATGTGAACGTGCCGAGAAAAACATGTCTTTGCATCGACATGCGAAAGCACTCGCTCATGAAAAGTGCTTGAGGAATTTGCTGCAGCATCTGCCATCTCATTTCCAGGTATTCCGACATGGCTCGGAACCCAGCAGAATAGAATTTCGAACCCTTTGTTTTCAAGGGATTGAAGAAAAATCAGGATTTCCAAAGCAACCGGATGCATTAGATTATTGAAGTTAGAAAGGGATTCCAAAGCACTCTTGCTGTCAGTGTAGATACAAAAGGTGCGTGTACAAGAAGTTGAAATCACTTGAAGGGCATATGTTATTGCAACCAATTCAGCAGTCAAAACAGAGAATGATGTGGGCAAACTGTAGTTATATGTCTGAGTAGGTAAAACAACACCAATACCGACATCACTATTAGATTTTGACCCATCAGTGAATACTTCTGTGTGCGAATAATACTGGCTGCGATGATCTTTAAAGAGCTTCTGAAAGATAATAGGTGCTGTTCTGGATTTGTCAAAACCCGTAAACGGGTTCAAGAATGAGAAATTTGGAGTATCCCAAGGTGGGAAAGAAAAGTAATTAATAGGTTGAATTGTAGCCTCATGGAGTCCCGAATCATTCAGCAGAATTTTTACTCTCTCACAATAGGGAAGAATGTGAGAGGGGCGTACATCATATAGTCTCCGAAGACCAACTGGTAGAGACAACTGCCTAACAGGGTGTTTCGGAATCGACTGCACTCGGAAATAATATTGCACATTTAATTTCCGACATCGCAGATCTAGAGGCATTTGATTGCAGATGACATAAGCTTTCTACAGGTGATGTGCGGAAAGCACCAGAGCAAATTCTCAGGGCAGAATGATGCACTGTATCAAGCCTGCGCAAAACAGAAGGGCGTGCAGAACCATATACCATGCAACCGTAATCTATACGGGATAAAATAATGGCTTGGTATATTCGGAGAAGGGATGGCCGATCTGCACCCCAAGAAGTATTTGACAGCACTTTTAAGATACACCGGGGACCACAGCGCACCGCCCGTCTAATGGGTCGCCACGCACGGCCAACAACAACAACGTGGGGGTTTTGGCTGTCCATGAGAAGCAAGAAGCAAACAGAGTGGAGACAGCTTCTCATGGAGAGCTCCCTCACCTACCCACGAGGGAAAGAAGAAAAGGAGACAGCAGAAAGCGTAGTGGAGAATAAATCATAAAGGGATGGTATGGTATGGTATGGTATTTTGAGATTTAATGGCGCAAGAGCCATATATGGCTATACTGCGCCAAACAAATGGTATTAAAAATGTCACGTACAATTCAGTCAGTTTAAATTTATAATTTCTCGTGATAAAAAGAAAGACATCCAATAATGAATAGTATCAGCACTTATAAAAATGTGAATTACATCCCGTAAAGAAAAATTTTCCAAAAATGTTAAAAGATTAAAATATCGATGAAATTTAAAACGTGAAAATGCATGTTCTTATAACATTAAAATAGATACAATAAATTACAAAACGAAGTGAAAAGAAAAAAAATCATTGCAATCTTTTGACTCGGTGTTTCTTCAAGTATTTGCTATGTATAGGGGTACTTGAAGGTTCACTGCAAACATTTTTAAGATTAATCCATTTAACTTGACATTCTTGGGGACTTTGTTTAAAAACAGTTTTATCATCCGTGATGGAATCGTTAGAAGGTTCCGCAGCAAGTGGTGTTTCATCAATTGTTTCATTAGGGTTGTATTCTATAGCATTATCCGATTCTATTTCGCTGTCGGTGTTATGATTGGACTTATTTGTGGTCATTAATTCAAGCTCAGACTTGGCTTCATCCATTTTATTGGCTGATTTAGAATTAATGGAAGAGCTCAAATTCGAGACTGGCATAGATTGGGAGACTTGTCGAGGTGAAGTCTTCCAGAATTTAGAATATGACATATTTTCAGAACTGTGCTTGTGATCTTTTTTATATTTTTTCTTATAAGCGACAGTTTTAAATTTATTCATGTCCTGTGACATTTCATTAGATGGGACATGAAACGTTTCATGTTCATGACCAGTTGGCTGATTAACATTACTACTATTGAGAGCTACTGGCAATGTCTTTACAATAACGGATTCGGGAGTATTATCAGTAAGTATATTGTTTCTTTTGTCTTGAATAATATCAGTTGCAGGTGGTTTTTTTATCATAGAAGAGTAGCTGGTACCAGATACAGGAGTTTGAGATTTTACAAGTTTACGAGCTTCGGAGTAAGAAATTTGTTTTTTAATTTTTGTACTAATTATTTCTTTTTCTAGCTGCCATGCTGGACAGTTTCGAGAAAAGGAAGTATGTGTACCTTGACAATTAAAGCATTTCTCCCTAGATGTGCATTCCGAACTATCGTGACCTACTTCTGCACAGCGGGCGCAAGTTAGTGTCCCTCGGCAAGAAGTTCTTGAATGTCCGAACCGTTGACACTTAAAACAACGAAGCGGATTCGGTATATATGGTCGAACCAACAGGCGCATGTATCCTGCCTTAATGTACTCAGGTAATTTGTTGAAACTAAAGGTAAGAACCAGATGTTTGGTATTTAGGAGCTGGCCATCTCTCCGTACAGATATACGCCGTACATGGCTAACCCCTTGTCCTTGCAACTCTTTAGTTATTTCATCTACCGGTACATTGAATAGCTCCCCACAGGAAATGACACCTTTGGAGGAATTCAGTGAAGAATGTGGAGAAACAACAACTGGTATATTTTCCAATGACTTTAATTTCATAATTTGTACAGACTGTTTACGCGATTGTACTTCGACCAGCAAATCGCCAGATCGAAGTTTTTTAGTACTTTTAACTTCACCAATATTGCCAGTTATGCCTCTTTCAACAACAAACGGAGAGACAGAATGAAATGTATCATTAGTAACAGATGATCTTTTGATAATGAAAAAGGTTGGAAAATTAGGTACTGTTGTAAAGGTAGAAACATTTTGTTGCCCACTCAAGGGAGGTTTGTTTTTTTTACCCATGCACAAAAGGTCATGAGATTCGGGTCCCGACGGCACCGCCCACCACCGAGCCCTACAAGGGATGGCAGTTACCGGCTCTGAGAACTCCAGCCTCGGCACTTACCATGGTGCTAGTCAAGACCTATACGCTCAGAGCCACCTCCAGGAACGTTGACCACCCTTAACGCCAAGCCCCAGAGAATGGCCCTTTCGCTTGATCCCTAGCAAACTAACCAAATTGTTAGGTTACCAGCCGAATTGATGCACTGGGGACCACAGTGTACCACCCGTCTAATGGGTTGCCACGCACGGCCAACACGTGGGGTTTTTGGCTGTCCACGAGAAGCAAGAAGCAAACAGAGCGGCGACCGCTTCTCATGGAGAGCTCCCTCGCTTGCCGTCGAGGGATGGAAGGGTCAAGCAAAAAGCAGAAGGCGTAGAGGAGAGTAAGCATTAAGGGAGTAAAGATCCCTGGGTACCTCGGGATTGGGACACCCGTACTCGAAATCATAAAGGGAGTAAAGATCCCTGGGGACGTCGGGATTGGGACACCCGTACTCACCTATAGTAGGTGAGGCCCTAAGGGGTTGAAATTTTTAGGAATCTTTTTGCATATATTGACGAGTAAAGAAGATATAACATCAGACATGAATAAGTACTCATGAACAATTATAATAGAAAACTATTAAGTGAATATCAAGTCTTATATGGAAATAATCCCCATTTTTTCATTACATATTGGATTCAAAGCAGGTTAAAAGACTTAGTTGTTGGAAGTATAATAAGCAAGGTTATTTTTACAGCAGGTATTCTGCAAAAATTCAACTTAACCAGCAGCCATCATGCGATCGTTGCATTGAAATGTGCGACATCAGTCACATCTTGTTAAAATGCACAAAATATCCTTCTTTTACAATAGGCCCTTTGGTTAAGCAATTTTTACTTTCTTCCAAACATTATATACAATTTCCTTTTATCTCAAGCTATTGTCAAGTAAATTTACTTTCTCATTTACATTTTCCTTCAAATTCCCAAGAAATCCGAAACCTATTAACTGTAACCTCATGGAAAACAGACGCTTGTCATTTGAACATTTTATCAGAAACCCGGCGTCATTATCAATTCACTATTAATACGACGCTTGGTATTTTGTTAAATAGTTTTATATGTTTATTTAACATTGAATACTGCGAGAAAAAAAGTTGCCTACATTTCGATAAGATATTCGGTTCCAGATTTTTCTTAAATATAATCTGCTTTTTGTCTGGTATGTATATTTCTGGTTAAATGCACAAAGCATTTTTTTTTTTTTTTTGCAGAATGTTTAAAATTAATACATTTTTCTTGTTTATTTTACAAATTGCTGTTATTTTATTTATTATAAACTTATGATCAATTCAGAATAATTGCTTGAACATCAAAAGTGAAGAAAAATTGACATGATACATTTGAAAGACAAATTAGACTTTTGGATTACTTTGGTTTTTCCGTGGTTTTAATGGTACTGTGTTGTAATATTTGCTATTCATGTTTGGAAAATTACTTCATTAATTACCGATAGAAATAGTAGAATGTTTATAAGATATGCTTTCTGAAGTTCGCATGAATGTTTTGGTTCTTTGTTATATTTGTTGCGACTCTTCGGTTATTTGTTCGGATAGTTAATAATTAGATATTATTCCAGCTCATCATTCGAAATTATTAAATTTTGCTAAAAATGAAATTACAAATGATTCTAAAGAAGATTGAATGGTAAATTATAATTTATCTTAAATAACATGCTCATTAAACATTGAAAAAATTTTGCATTAGAATGATTTCTCAAAATAATGCTTATGAGCATATATTCAAAGGTCATTCAAGTTGGGTATTGATTATATGTATATATGTCCATTGTATGCAAGATGGCAATCATATTAGAAATGCTTTTTATTTATCATATTTAGATATATAGAATTTAAAATTGTGACAGGAAAAAATCTCAAGTATTGATTTAATGAAATTGCACTTCATCCTTTGAATTTTTGGTTACTAATTTAACATATAAAAATAATCATGTGCAGAATTAATGGGGATAACATGGAGCATAGTTTCAACACAGGAATCCTTATGAGAATATTAGCCTAATGTTTTTTTTCAGACATTTTATTGATAAAATATATTAGTTTCATATCCATTAAATAAATGTACTATGTATTTATGGCATTATGAAACTCGAAATCCTGTTTCTTGTTCCGACATCAAACTGCCTCCAATAGATAATACATTAAAGAAACATAATTTCGCATAAATGAAAAGAAAAATATAATCAAAAATCTATGTTTAGATAAAAATATCACCTAATTACACATTAATCAAAACTTGATGCTCTTGTTTAATGTCATCTGTATGGTCTTTTAATAATATACTGCAGTTCATTAAATAAATTTCTCACAATAATGGTAAACCAAACTTTTAGAATAATTTAAATATATATATTTGTTGATATAGAAGATTATTGACAAATCTGGGAGTGTAATATTCCAAGTTTTGCGAATAAGAATTTTGTAGAATAGTTATTCGCTATTTACATTTAAATATTTTATATTTTTTAAATAAAATTTATTCATAATAATTTTATGCCAAACAAGACACAATTTTGAATTTATTTATTATGTAACTTAATGGGGGAAAAATGGAAATCTTAATGTGTTTTATTGAATTCAACATTTGTCATGGACTTTAAATTCTCAATTACAAAGGAATATCTTTGAATTTATAATGGTGTGACTGTACAGTTCCCTTGGTATGCCTAAAACTGCTTTTGTCTATTATATTTGTATAATTGCCCTGTAAGGCCTCTTGCAGGAATGAATTCATTCCAACTATGCATCCTTGTTCCGGTATGTTAGCTATTTTATAGTGTTATATTCTTTTACTTTGTAAAAAACAAACAAACTTTAATGTTCATTATTATTATACTAGAAAACATGCATTCATATGACTTGCAGAAAAGGTTTTACTTAATGACACTTAATGGTTGAATATAAATTAAAGGATTAAACTGTCAATGCTGTTCATGTAATATATATTCTCATGGTTCCAACTGATTTTTTTCTTTCTTGTACATAATAAGCTTATCAAACTAAATTAATTTTGTAATATCCTCCTAATTTCTATATTTTATTTTCCTTTAAACATACAGAAAAGAAAATTTGGATTCTTTTACTTGTTTATCTAATGTTATATAAATTTTACTTTCCAAATTCCAAAATTTGGTAATTTTTAAAAAATATGTATTTTTGCCCAATTTCCAACAGTAGATTACATTATTGCCCTTGAATCTTGAGAGTAACAAGTTTACAGAACCTATCACCTTTAGTTAGTTAGTTATTTTGGATTTTGTGGCATAAAAGCCATATCTGGCTGTGCTGCACCAAACATATGGTTGAAGACAAAAAATATTCAGTAAAGTTCTAAAAAGTTAAAGTAAAATTTGCAAAAACCAAGAAATGGAAATAAAATTTTACAAGTTAAATAAAATGGAAAATACCAATTTCTCTCAAGAAAGTAAAAATATTTGGATGGAGATGTTCTCCCACCAAGTCGCGAATGTTTGAAGATGATGTACCAAATAAACGTAATCGATGGGGGTTAAAAATTGGACATTCAAATAAAATATGAATGATAGTCAAATTAACACGTCATGCAATGCAGACTGGGCATCGCTCACCAACTAGAAGATGTTTATGTGCCAGACGAGTATGCAAAGCCGAGTCAATTTGATGCCCAACTTGCGCACTGGAACAACCGGCCATAAAGTGATGTCAGGCTGAAGAGAATGCAGTTTATTAGAAATCTGCAAATCCCACAATTCTTCCCATAAATAAAAAATACGCTGCGAGATATATTTTTAAAAATCTGTGTACAGAATAGCTCATTGTAGGGAAATGGATGCTGCCTTTGCTGCAGCATCGGCAGATTCATTGCCAAAAATGCCAGCGTGGGCTATCACCTTTAGATAATTCATCATTAATGTAATAATAGATAATTAGTGTATAGAACTTAATGTCAATGCATGGCAAAATTTAATCACAAAACATTAAATGATGAAAAAAGTTTCAAACTATTTACATCATGATATATAGAATTAAAAAATTAAATAATAGTATAAACCAATTAAAATGACAATCAAGACAAAATTTCAAAAGAAAAAAAATCAGTTTAAAAAGATGTAATTGCCAGAATTTTCTACATAATAAACATCCAGAGAAATGTAACTTTCTTCTCATTTTTTTTTCCCGCAATCAAAAATGCTTTAAAAACATGAATTACACTGTTAATAAAATATAAATAAACTTCCATTTCCACATAATATTTGAAATTATTGCAATAAAGTATTTCACTGTACGGTAACATGTCAGATGATTAAGAATACATTCAAAGGTTTAAAGCTTTAGGTTTTTTCTTAAACTTAAGTTCTATAATCATTTAAACATTATAATTTCTTAGCAGTTATTTTGAATTTTTCAATTCCAGTTTTAATATAATGAAATAGGATTTTTTTTAAAGACTGATTCATTGCTCTAACCCTAATTCTTACTTCTATTACTATTTTGTTTGTATCTAATGCATATTATAATGTATAACAAAGCAATAATAATTTTGAAATGCTATTTATTGCAAGTATTTGATCATATTTGGCTTGAATAAAGCTTTTAATCGAAACTCCAATTCAATTAAATATTTATAAATATGTTGTTAGATAATATATCATTGATTTCTTAGAATTACTGAATTAGGAAAATACATGACAAATTGGTTTGGTTTGTTTCAGTGGCGCAAAAACCAAATTTGGTCATGCTGCGCCAAACACAGCATGACAAATTGAGAAATACTAATTGCAAATTTCAGTGTTCTGTCTCATTTTGGAATAGGTGAATAACTTGCTTTATTATTTCATATGTTTTAGACGGATTATTATATTTTTCTCTATTTTTTCCATAAATTTAATTTTCTCATTTTCTTATGGTTGTAAGTGAATAAATCACACAAAAATATTTGTGAATAATGATTAGATTTTATTATGCAAGGCTGTATTTATTATCAGAAAGTGTTTATGAATGCACATATGAATAGCATCGAGTTCTTTTTTCTGTTCAATTTTTATTTGTTGCATATTTGATGCTGTACTGATATATTTTTTTTCTAGTACCATCATTTGTTTAATCAGATTTTAATGGTTAGTTTTTAATTTGTGTATTTGCTTAAATCTTATGTGGTTATAGGATAACAAGCTTTATTTACAGTCATTAAATGCTGATTGTAGGAAAGGTTAATAAACCGACATCTGCAAATATTTTTATTTTATATTTGGCACTTCATATCTGCCAATTTCAGTATTTTTTTATTTGAATTTTTCTTTCATGTAATAATGCATAATATCTTTTATATTGCAAGGTCTTTTTGTATATTACTTTATTCATTTTATTATAAATTTAATCTTATTTGCTTTATATCCTTGTTTTTAAAATCTCTCCCCTAAATATGTCATGTTTGATTTCTTTATGGTAGTGCATCATGATTTTAAACCAATTTTAGTAATTATTTTTGACTTGAATATTCATGATCATTAGGGATGGAGAAGATCCTACTGGAATGAAACAAAATTTTTATTGTTGCTGTGTATTCAAATCTAAAGCGTACTATAAATAATTGTTTTTAATTTCTTATACTTCTGCAACAATCTGACATGTTAATAGGATAACATTTTGTATGGGCTAGCACGCTCTTTAATTTATCATTTATTTTATTGCTATATTTATCTACTTTATTTGAGGTTTTATTTTCTTATGGTAATTTGTATTATTTTATATCAGGGTTTATTATTATCAGCAATTCTGCATGCTTAATCTCGCAGGTACCAGAAGTTGCACGAGATTAAAAAAAAAGTGCTTTTATTTTAAACTGTCTATGAATTATATTTCGCTAAAATCTTCCTTATCTCCTTACAGGGCGCATCTCAAATAAGACAATAGTAAGTTACTAAGTAAGAAAAAGGATCCGAATTTCCTTTGGCAGGTATATATTATAATTGTAAGTAATAAATATTTAAATTTAGTAAAATAATTATAATTTTAATGCAATATAATATATGCATATGTTACTTTGTGTTTGTAAGAAATGATTTTCTTTGCAACGTGCAACAGACATGATTACCAAAAATATTACTAATCTTGTTCTTCAAAAAAAAAAAAAAGGAAAATCTTTCCTTAACTTTAAAGATAAATTTCTTATATAGAGCCATATCAAAATGCTTCTGCAGTCTGATCAGTCAGGCAGTAAGCGTGTGGAAGGGGTCAAAGGCTGTATGAAAGCCTCTTCAGAATGGCATTTCACTATAAAAGTTTTTATTTTTTTCCCGACACCTGGAGAAAATAATAGTCTATGCAATTCAGAAGTTATGAAGAAGCCATAGTTCAAGTGTTTAGAAAGTAATATTTAGAAGGCAGATAAATTGATAGATATACATAATATAATGATATGCAAAGTATTTCTACTTCTGAAGCATTTAAAAAAAATGAGATTAAGAATTGCACCAATGATGTTTTAAATTTTACTAATAATTTTTTAACACACCAAAAATATGAAATTATTAATAAATATTTAGGATAGACACAAAATTTAACATTGACTTCAAAGCTCAAATAAATAAAATGATTTAAAATATATTTTATTTTATCTGTTCTATAAGAATAATAACATTAATGATGTAATCTTATCCATGTAATAATGGTTTGGTTTTTTGGCACAAGGGCCATATATTTGGCCATATCTATGTATTAAAATGAAGCTTATATTTAATTAACAAAATTAAGTTTCACTTAATGATAAATCAAGACTTGGTCACTTTGTTTCAGTTTTGTTTGAAATGATTTTGAATTTCCATGTTGTACTGCAAAATTCAAAATTGACTTTAAGATTAATTCCTACCTAAAATTTTAGTTTTAATCTTATTGTATTGTGGAATTTTGATAAACTTTAAACAGTGTCATTTTTTGTTGTTGCTGCCCTAAAAAATTATTTTAAAGATCACACAGACTTCCCTGGGACAATAGCAGTACATAATTGAACATAGGCACATATAGAAGTATAGCTGATCTTTTGTTGCACATTAAAAAGTAAATTGGTTAAATATTAGAGACAAATATTGTAATCCCTACACATCAAGATTGGGGCTAACAGGTATTTACAATTTTTAATTTTACATATGTGAGAATAAATTTTCATTCACTTAGTGTGCTTTTCTTACATTACTCTTTGAATTAAATTAGCAATTTGACATTTGAGTGACACTTATTTTGCTGTACGAAATTAGTCATCTGATTGTTATATTTCTTACCAATAAAGTATCATCATACCACCCGATACATTACATACAAGTAATTTTTCTAATTCAAGAGTATTGCACAGAATCCAATTTTGGAGTCCTTAGAATTTAAACACTATTTATAAATGAGATAGATCTTTTTGAATTGAACCCAGAATCATAATCAGAACCATTTGTTTTAACTGACTCACTGGCATCAACAGTCTCTATTCTGCTTTCTTATTTCCACAGAATTTTTGGACTCCGGCTGCCTTTAAGTTTTTTTTTAAGCAGCTAATGATTTTTTTTTCATGTCAGAGGAGGATGGTTATTCACACTTCTCGCCTTGCTTTCTTGTCCCAGGTTTCGTAAACCAAGGCATAAGCAACCATTTCAGCACACCTGGATTGGATCTTTGGATTTTTATGGTTCTAAAGCCACAGCATGGTCGGCTTTGACCATGCTGTGCCAAAACAAGTGGATGTGTATATTGCCATATGAACTATTAAAGAAAACATTTCCTCAAGGTTAAAATAGAAACCTTTTACACTTATATAAACAAAGCACAATAAGTTAAAAGGACAAAGATCTTAATTATGAAACCGATTACAGAAAAAATTCCCAAGAAAATGTTTAAAAACCTTATGGTATTCATATAAAATTTATAGCTCTTAAAAATTCACACATATTCTTGTGAGGATGTTGTCCCATCAATTCGCACATCTCCAATGTTAATGAATTAAAAAGAGGTATTGGACGAGAATATAATTTAAGACACTTCAGGACACCTCGGTTAGAAGATTTTTTTTTCCTTCCTGCTTTGATATGCCTTCAGCATTCAATTAAAAAACCTTATCTGTTTACTGAGTTACTAAAAGATGCTTCCTTCTATCTTTCTTCATGGACATTTTTTTATTTTGCAATTATCATTGACGAAATTCAACAAGCTTTCAACTAACATTTTCTGAATGATTTTCATTTCATTAAAACTATTCAAGAGAGTAGGGGCTGAGTAAAAGTATATATTGATTTAGATTTTCCACAATTATATAACTATGCATGTAATCTATACATGCAGGATGGCTATAAAAAAAACTTTCAAATATATGAACCCCTTAGCAACCTTCTGCTCAGTCAGTCAAAAGTAAATTTCAGATATTTGAAGCTTTACAGTCAAAATTATAAAAATTTAAAGCATAATTTCCATGGTTGCAGCTATAGCAAAGAATAAAAATAAAAAAAAAATAAACTTTTTGATGCAACATCTAATTTCTTTTATCATTTTTACAAAAAAAAAAAAAAATGGCATTGGGACAAAGCACATACGACAAAAATGGGTGGTGTAAAACGTATGTAGCGAGCCATTGACATGAGAAGAAAATTTCACTGGAATTATGAACTTTTAATGTTCTCATCTTTGCACTTATGCTTTGTATGCTGGAAATTTTTGACAACAATGACAAACATACTATCAGAGAAGAGATCTTTATAATTTCATTTTTTGGTATTTTTCACTTTTGATCAGGCTGTTTGGTTTTATTGGCGCAAGGACCACTCTTGGCTATACTGCGCCAAACGTATGGTCGATAAACAAGAACTTCACTTCTGACAAATCTTGTGGGTTTGATATGCACACCTTAGATTTCAGATAACCCCATTACCATAAATCTATCAGTGAGGTTAAAGAATCGCAAAAATGCAGGTGATGACTATCATCTCAAAGTTCCGTTGTAGCACTCTTCAGACATAGATAGCAATATGTAGAGTCTTGAACCCATACAATGTCATTAATGGCATTTTGCTGCTTGAATTCTGGAATTGTATAATTTTGAAACATTTTTGTATACCGGGCACTTATGATGGAGCATGTTTTCATATTTGTTGAAGTGATCTCCAAGAAGAGTCGCTTAAGATTCATGTAAAGGTGCTGGTGCCACATTTTCAGGATTTACGTCAGTCTGGTTAACATAGTTCTTGGAGATTACCTTCCTAGTTAAGAAGAAACGTGCTTCATCCATCCATAATATCTGCACAATGGTCACCTGCTATCTTTGTTATATCCGACGAGGAAAGCAGTCGCAAAGATGATATGCTGTTTATCAAATCGTTTGCAACATCTGTACACACTGGAATTGATGAGGAAATAATCCATAGAACACAGCTTAGAAGCTTGAGAGCTGTTGTTTTTGGTACATTGAAATTGTGATCAGCACTTTTTGCAGTATATAAGCTCCCGACTGTTTCCCATAGACGGGGGTGATCCTCGAATAGATCAGATGACAGATTTACGACCATTTCCTTAGAGGCAACGGGTCATGGGGATAGTACTTTGAACGCTTGTGACGAAATTGCATCTCTAGCCAAAATGAGAGGACTAGGTGAGGATAGCAATGACATCGCTAAAGGAAGAACATAGCCAGGATTGGATTGTGGGATTTATAGGCGCAAGGGCCATTGCTGACTATACTGCGCCAGACATACGGTTAGAAAAGAACATAGCCAGAGCTATCTAAGAGCTCCTGGAGCTTCACTTTGTGTGGCACAACAAAAAATGGCAGAGAAATAATTAAGGAAACGGAGCAATAAACTTTCAGTAAACTAGATACCGAAAGCATGGGAAGTTATTTCATCTTATGTTTAGAAGTACCGTCCTGATAAGGCAGTAGTTATGCACGCTACAAATTCATTGGATGATAGTGCTGAATCTCAATTTCGCCAAATTTTGAAGCAGGCTAATGTCCTTAGACAAATTTCTTATAACCAGTGGAAGTGGCCACCCCAAAACTTTACCGCATTACTTTATTACAAACTTCTCATGTCGGAGAACACCGAACATGGCGATGGCGTACAATAGTTACAAAATATTCACCTTTGGTGTGAATTTAGTCATTTTACCAAATCTGTTGTATGATTCTTGGCGAGTTTTTTGGCGATTAATAAGAACCAAAAATCGAATTTGTGCTTTAGACGTGTTTTTCTCAACCGATTAAAACAAAGATTTTACACAAAATTGAACTTGTACTCACAAAATCCCATACCAAATTTCACATATCTTACCGAGTTTTTGATTCATCACATTCACATGTTTCTGAAAGCACAAACCGACAGACGGTTAACCCGTAGCGGGATTTGGCTGGACTATAAATGTTCATTCTGTGTCTCGGATCTTATTTATCTAGTTATCTTTGTTTTATAATTATTGTGTTAACTTATATTCGAACAACCGAGCAGACGGATTTCCTCTGAACACAGATTTTATTCAACATTTGATAGAAGTTTGTAAATTTGGTGCAAATACCGTATATCAAATTTCAACAGTTTTTTTAACAGACGAATATTTTATAAAGATGTGTTTTTCGGACTCGGGGAGGTCTAAAACGTGGAGATTCGTCAAAATCGCGAGTTCGAGTTTTTTACCGATTGCTATACTTTATACTATGTATACCAGAAAGTAAAAAACGCATGCCTTATAATAAGTTACATTATTTCAAATTTGTTTGAAATGGAACGCTTTGTTCTGTGTTACATTGATTCCTATGGAAAAATTTTTCAAAGTTACCAATAAGATTCGGGAACTCTTTAACCGAGGTTCCACTGTCATCTGAAATCGGGTCCTGGTTTCAAAGAAACTGTAAATAATTTAGGATTGATTCTTTGCATCTAGATGAATATCTGTTCATTCTGTTACATTTTAGTTGTAATTCAGTGTTTCGTTGGAAAGCAGATCCATAATTGAATTTTTTTCCCCTCCTTGCAGGTAAAGGCCTCGTTCCGGATGGAAACAGAGGAGAGAAAAAATAATTGCACGAACGAATTTTCAAAGAAGTGGCGATGGTGGAATGCGTATTAAACCAAAATGTGTCAAACATGCGACATTATCTTACGAATAAACGTTAGTTGTGACATTGCATATATCACTTGAATTAAAGGCTTGGTATCGGTTTTTTTGAATTCAGGTTCTCCAAGAACTAGAAAAACTACATCGATTCATTTCCCGTTTAAATAACAATGGAGAAGCAGCTCAAATTCGTGTTGAATTATTCACTCGAGGAAATAACTCTGAGGAGAGTAGTTGCCAACTTATGGACTGAAACTGACATTGTGGTTATGATACAGAATTTTCCCTGCGATTGTCCTCATGATATTGAACATAGAACAAAAAATAGAAATGTTGCTTTTAATAAGGTAAAGGCTAAGTTGTCAAAACTCGTGATACCTGCTTCGCTAAAGGAACGCATGATAGATTTAATAAAACCTATTGGTACTGAATTAATGAGATGGAAAACATTCCACGATAGTATTTTCCAGTCAACAAATAGGGGTCTATGTTTGTATATGCTGAAACGCGTAGTCTGGACATCTGCCGGGACAATAGATTACCGAAGAACTGCAGAAATACTTCTATGTTCCGATGTATTGGGGGTTCGAACTCGTTACTCGATCGCATGTTTATATTGCTACGTTGATGACATTCCAGTTCTTTGGAATGAACTTCCTGAAGTGGTTAAGAATTGCTATTTATCCGAATTTTATGCTCCGCTGGCCAGAGAGCTGCAACTGGAATTCTATTGGGCCCATGTTATCGTGGGAGAAGAACCTAAACTGGAACGTATCGTTACACAACCGTTGCGTGAAGATATCACTTTTAATCAGCATGCATTTGCAACTTTCGCACGCAAAGCTAATAGATCAGCTACCGATTATTTCTTGGGAAAGTTGTCCACTGAAGAGCGAAACGCTTCTTTAATGAGAACTGTCGACGTCGTTATATCAGACAGATGTACAAATACAGTCAGGTGGAAGACCGATTTTCCAATTGAGAAACTTTCTGAAATGTTGTGCTACTTATTATCCCTGATGAGCCCCGCACAGCAGGAGGAATTTATAAGAAAGAGGCCAGTTGAAGTTTTAAGATGCTTTCTGGACTGGCCGTGCCAAGACCTTTTCTTGGAGACTGCAGATTTTGTGTTCACTTTTCTGCCCGAAACAAAATACGGCACTCTGCTGAGATCAATAACGAGAAATATCGAAGGTTCAGGCTATTATTTTCCAACGTTGCTCAGGAAATTTTTCATAAACAGTCCAAGCGAATTTAAAAGTATTTTTATAAATTACGAATGCCAGTTCTGTTCTTATTTTGATGAATTTTTCGATGCTGAAGATGCAGAGACCATCAAATGTTTTTTCAGAAATGTAACTGTCGAAGACAGAATGAGCCTTTGTTCTCGTTATAATTTTTTTCGGGTTCTCGATCCGCTTATAATGAATGGCAAGTGGTATTTGGTAAAAATGTGTATTGAAGAGATCTCTCCATTCCAAAAAGACAGGACGAGGTTGGAAGAAACATACATGGGCTATCTCAGAGGAGTGGACTCGCGCAATAGGAGGTTGAGGAAACGCAGATGGAGACAGATTTTCCAGGAATGTGACGAGGAAGTCAAAGCGAGTGCTTCCAGCAAGAGAAGATCTCGTGGAAAAACGCTGATAAAAGCTAAAAAGCTCCAAACGCAGTGAAACAGAAAAGAAAGTTCTAGTGCCATATTAAAAAGGAAACTTCTTAAGGACTTTATCATGTTCGGTGGCGAATTTCTTTTATATAATGACTGACAAATAGCATTTGCTAACATTATGCCTTGAAGAGGCCATCTACATTTTGCAGGAAAAAAGAAGTTAGAGTGCAGAATCTTACATGATGTTCTTCACAACAGTTCACTCGAACGATATGTGGTTGAAAAAAATCACAAATAGAGACATTTTTGCTCTTCATTCTCGGCCACCCTATCCTTTTACTGCGACTGATAAATAGCAGTTGTTAAAATTATGCCTCGAAAAAGCGAGCCACACTATCGGGAAAAAAGACAAATACAAACTAAAAGAAACTTAAATGATGTACTTCACAACAGTTCACTCGAAAGATATATGTATGGAAAATTACAAACGGAGACATTTTATTTTGCTCTTTATTCTCGGTCTCTCAATCTTTAAAATAACTGATAATTGGATAAAATTATGCCTTGGCGAGGCCAGCCTATTTTCCAAAAAAATAAGTATAGACTAAAAGAAAATATGATATTCTTCGCAACAGTTTATTCGAACGATATTTGGTGGAAAAATCAGAAACGTACATTTTTGCTCTTCATTCTCGGCCTGTCGATCTTTTTATAATGACTGAGTAATGGCTTTTGTTAAAATTATGCCTTAAAAAGGCCAACCACACTATCGGGAAAAGAAGAAAAAAAAAAAGACAAGTGCAGACTAAAAGAAACTTACACGATGTTCTTCACAACAGTTCACACGAACGATATGTGGTTGAAAAAAAAAAACCAACAATGGAGACATTTTTGCTCTTCATTCACGGCCTCCGTATCCTTTTACAGTGGCATTTGCCAAAATGATGCCTTGAAGAGGCCAGCCATACTTTCCAAAGAAAAGACAAGCGCAGACTAGACGAGATTTACACGATGTTCTTCACAACAGTTCACTCGAACGATATGTATTTTTAAAAAATCAAATTGAGTCAGATTTTTTTTAAGGCATCTGATGAAGCCAGTGCAAGTGTTTCTGGTAAGAAAAAAACTATGTATTTTCCTACTTTAAGTATAAGAAATCCATGTGAAATTTTATTGTTTGTGATTCGATGTTGGCAGGACCACAATAAAAAAAATTGTGCTCGTTTTTCCTTCTCTTGAGTTCATTCAAAATACAATTCAAGAACAGTTAAGGGAAACCGTCGTTTTAAAACTAAAGATAACTTCAAGGAATTAAGTTTAATAGTATCAACAAATAATATTTAATTTATTAAATGAGCAGTGAATAATTAATATTAATTAAAAATATATTAATTTAAAAATAATTTCAATGGTCCTAAATTAATTTTACTAAAATATCAGACACGAGCTTTTAGAATGTAATAATGATACAAAATAAACAGTACATTTAATATTTCTCATGTTCAAGTAACTGACTTTTTTTATTGAATCCATTATGCTGTATTAAAGTTTGAGTTGAATGCCATGCCTTAAAGATAAATAAAGAGAAGCCACTTTTCGTTGTTGAGAACATTAAAAAAATATTTGCAATTCTATCCTAAAAAAATTTTATAGGACTTTGAATT
>JAPMOR010120928.1:0-35787 GCA_026543865.1 Argiope aurantia | reverse complement strand
ATATATCTGAAAACTTTTCTAGTATCATCCTGACAATAAGATTTTCGACATTGGTGAACTTGAGGAAAAAGCGTAAGTTAAAACATTTAAAAATATTTGGAGCAGCATATCGAAAATGCTTTTCAGCGAAAGAACTTACCTGTAAGATTGCCAACATTTCAGCTTACATCGATGGTATTTTCTCCCGAACTAAGCAGAGCTAACAAAAATTTCGGCTTACAACTTTTAAAGATGGAGGTGAAACGACGCTTTCCGAAGATGAATCTGGTAATAATGGTTTTTGATATTGCTGAAATAATAGAAAGGGCATTGTTAGAAATTAATATTTGGAATAATAAGGATCCTCATCCAACAGATTGTAACAGGATACGAGCATATTCTTATGTAAAATACATTGTTAAATAAAAGAAACTAAAATCTGCAACAATTAGGTAATGATGCTTTATTCTGTTCTAACGCATTATTAACAATATTTTTTGATTATTCCTGAAACGAATATTAGTCTTAGAGATCAATTTAATAAAACTTAAGCAATATGGAAAATTATATATGCTATAAAAACAAATTAAAAATTGTATTATATATGGATGCTAATCCATTAGGAAAGTAAGCGGATTATCGCGTTTCCCGTAGCCATAATGTATGCATAATAAATTCAACAATTAGAAACAAACTGTAAAACTGATATTATGTCTTTGCAAATGCGAACTAGAGTGAATTTTGGATTTTGGAAGCATCACATTATTCTCCACTTTGCTATTGGTCTACCTAAATGAATACCAGCTCCCCTTCCCCTAAAAATGCATATATATCGCATCTGTTTCTACGTTGCACACTACTTGACGAACATTTTCTAATTAAAAACTTAGCATTCGGCCTACCAACGGCGTTATTTAAACACCTTTTTCCACTTCTCATCCATCGAAACGCAGAAGACTGGTTAGCCTCCAAAAATTCCTCGAAGAACGCAAAAAACAATTAAATCTTCATACGGTCTTCGCATCCCAAAACTAGAACAACTGCAGAAATACAAGAATTGTCTTTTACCTTGACTCGCTTCCTTTTCATTTCAAAAGTTTTTAATACACTCTAATCCAATAATTATTTCAAGAATACCAGCTTCGGAACTTGGCGAATTTTAGAGACTGATGCATCTATGTCCAGTAAAAAAAGGGTCCATTGGAATTGCAAATATCACCACAGATGGAACTATCTATGGATCTATTTCCACTTATAATAGCAATTTTACCGAAGAAGGCCTCGCAATCTTGCATGCAATTAAGTTTGCAAATCAACCACAACAATACATTTTCTTACCTGACTGTCCATCGACTTGGATGTTTGAAGACTGTAGGGCTTCCATTCCAAAATTGTTATCCATCTTTTGGAGCAAGAAATTTCTAGGGCCTTTTGAAAGAGCATTTCTATCGAATTCGTTTGGACATCAGGCCAAAAACGAGATTGCTAGTGGTTTTACCTGGGCAGCACCTGACACATATTATACATTTCTAAATGAATGAGGTCGTTTAGTGATATTCATAATCTTAGAAAAGTCATGCAACGGGAAAAAGAAACAGCATAGAAAATTTCAAATTTTGCGAGAAATTCGCGCAGCTGAATACTATCAAACCTAATCATCGCTTGTTTCCCTAAATGGATGTCATGTTTCCGAACTTAAACCTTCCCAACTAAAGCAAAACTTTTTCAATATGACTTCACTTCATCTCCACTGCGCTCTACCTGCAAGCAAAATTAAAATCTAGAACACATCATTTTTCAGTTCTCAAAATACTAAGAACACAGAAACATTCTAACAAAGGAGTTTGGAGGCATTCCACTATTTGTCAATTAGATTCTTGAACTCTCTGTTGATGCTAATAAGAAATTAAAAATCATCATAAAATTCTTTCGTCGCATCCAATGTAAAATTTGTACATATTGTTTTTTTCATGCTTTACACATTTTTTTTCTTCATCTGCGATTGCTTAAAAAAATAAGACGTGCAGATTTTCAATGTCTCGGTTTAGTTTAGTTTAGTTATATTAACTTCCCGTTTTAAGCAACACTAGGGCTATTTTGGGACGGACCTCGTAATTTTGAACCGCGGTCAGATGACGAGGACGACACCTGATCTGGCACCCCTCTCTCCACACCACACCACACCAGTGGGAGGACGTTTGGTCAGGACGGATTTAACGTGCAACAGACCCCCTTACACGACGGTTCTTCGGTGGAATCGGATCTCGAACCTGAAACCCTCCGGTTCCGAAGCCGAGACCTTACCACCAGGCCACCGCGGCCCTATTTGAATGTCTCGGAAACATACCTGAAGATAATTTGAGATAAAATAATTGAAGTCAGTATTACTCTCAAACAACTTTTTCAAACCAAACAAAACATGGAGGCAAAGTACTAATCCTAGGTTTAGTCGTCAATCCAGCAAACATTTTGAGATTCGGAAATATAGAAACTTATTTAATGAATTAAAAGCCTTCCTATTGCAGGAAATTGAAGATCTGTGAACAAACTTGAAAGAATTATATCTATTTAATTCATGTATCAGACTTTGGGTCGAATCCTTAAAGTGGTTGACTACCTGTCTGCCTGTGGTTTCTGGTTTTTCGAACATGGAGGCAACACAATAACTCATAAACAAAACGGCTTAGATATAAGAAATTCGTAACACAATTATAAAATTAGGAGTATTGATCCTTGCAAAATTTTAAACTTAATTTATCTAAGGATTGACAATCTATAAATCTATATTTTCACATGTATGCAAATGATATTAATCAAAAACGCTACGGCTTAGATCAATCAAAATCAAAATAGTGTAGTTCTTTGTCACGGTTTGGTTTCACTTGATTGAAAAATGGGCTCCCAAACGCATAATCTAACTTATTTACTATACTATGAATGGTGGTATTCTGAGAATAAAAATATGTGCACTCCTGGGGTCCACGGTCAAAACAAAAGTGTACAATTTTACACGAGAAGAGGAAAAAGGATGCCTGTATTAGAAACTATGCGTGAAACTTAAGAGGGAGCCACCATCGCTGATTTGACCTTGATATGCTCGACTAAAAACTAAAATATCTAGCCGGATTCAATTCTGCATTTTCGATTTTCATATAAAATCTATGCAACTTTTTCTTAAATACAATAAAATTTCAATATTTCAGCATGAATAGCAATTTAATCAGTAATCTTTTTTTTCCGTTTCTTATCATTGGAGGAATAAATTTACTTTAATTCATATTAACTTGAACGTCGACTCAAAATTTTTAATGAGTATTAAAAGAAGCAAATATGAACATTCAGCATTGATAACAGTCATTCACAAAAACATATCTCCTTAAAATTTTAATTTTTAATTCAATTTAAATATAAAAAGAAACGAAAAATTCATAAAAGAAAAAGGAAAAAAATATCACATATGCTCGTATAATATAATTTAGGAAAGACTGCCATTCTTAAATCAAATCAATCAAAATACGCACCTAATAACCCCTCTTGAGTCAAGAAGGTGCCATTTCTTTTGAATGTTGTGTATTAAACGGCAGTATGCAGCACGCATTCTTACACTAGAAAGCTGAATCATTTAAAATATGCTCATTTATCGGTCAAATAACTGTTTTTAGAGAATTGTTTTAGATCTAAAGCACAAATACCAGAAAAGTTTACGTTTGTTTTATAAAATGATTGCACCGAAAATCACTTTATGGCCAACAAATCTGAACTTTACAGCCCATAATGCTTTTATTAATTAAAGAGTTATTCGCATGTGAATAAATGCGATACATATTTATTATTATTATCAAATTGTTTTGGCGCACTGTGAACAAAATTAATTATTAAAGAAAATTGAAGGAAAGGAAATGATGAGAAAAATAATCTCATTCATAAGTTATTTTAACTTGTTTATGCAATACATTAATTTCAAAATAACAGCAGGTGAGGAAAAAGAAATCTATTTTAGTTTTTTTTAAATTTAATTAAAATTATGAGATAAAATATTAACAACTTTTTAATAAGAAAAAGATGGCGCTAGGTGAAGAATATTTGGAATGAACAGCAGTTTACCGATTCAAAAGAATTTAAAATCTCATTTTTGAATTGTGTCTGAATGTGAAGACGATAACTTAAGAGTACTTTGAGCTAGACGGATGAAATTTTGTACATAGCCTCTACTCCAAATGGGTAGATCTTTGTCAAATTTTGAATGAAATTTATGGAATAGAAATCAGGCTGTCCAAATAAAGACACACATGACACCTGCGAATAGCAAACAGATAGATATATAAAATTTGATACACAGATCTACCATGTAAAATTTAGATCCTTATAAAATTTTGCAACAAATCCATCAAGGAATGAATCGTCTGTACTTTTGAATGTATGTAAACGCGTTGACTGCGGCCATCTCACTGCTACAAAGAGAACTCTAAAACACTTTGAGATAGATGATTGAAATTTGGTACACAATCTTTACACCAAATTTATAGATTTCTGCCAAATTTCGAGCACAGTTCCTTATCTGTGCTGAAATATAAATACGATATCTCCAAAAACCAGAGATAGAAGGATGAAATTCGATACACGGATTTCATAATTATAGTGTAGTCACCCATCCAATTTTGAGCCAATCAGTCTGCACTTTCAAAAGCATGTAAGGGCGGCAACCTAAAATCTCAGTAGCCTAAATATATCAAATTTGGTATGTGATCATGTGACTACAAGTGACGTTCTGTCAAATTTTTATTTCAATCGGTTGGTAAAAACGCATCAAAGACAAAAAACATTTTGGATATTATTTAGCACATATCACGGATTAATCGTCAACTAGTTATATATATATATATAATTTAGGTCAATTTCTATTTAGGACAACAAATGTTTTTTAAAACTTTAGTTATTTTTTATTAAATAATTACAATTAATATAAATATGTATTTACATATGACAGAATTATAATATTAAGTGGCAAAATAGAGCTTAGTGCAAACTTGGCTTCCATTTGGCGGCATGGTGACAGTTTTGGCAACTTTGGCGACCCAATGGAAATGACTGGACAAATTTAATTAATTAATTAATATTTGTAAAAACTGTATTAACATCAAGTGTCATCCACTACAAGTTTTAAAAAATGTATTTCAACTTGAATGGATGAATAAAAAGTATTTTATTAACGATTGAAAATTTGAACAAGATATACATTGGTGTGCAAAACTTAAGCAATAATGCAAATTTTAAGCAGATAGCCCTGAAATTGCAGAAACGGAGTTCTTGCGATCAGTACAAAGAACACGTAATTCAAGAGAATGGTCATGTGTATGCAAATATCAGGAACAAAACGTCACAGGCGACGTGAGAGTACGCAAAACACGTGCGGAAGGCGCACGCAGCTCAACACTACAATAAAAGGAAGGACGGAGGCGCAATTAAAGACATTCTCTGCAAGTGCACGCGAGTTAATTCGTGAAATATGGCTAGCAGAAATCACCTGGACGATTTCACACGTGGAAGTTTGATCGGAAAGCTGGAGGAGGGTCGTAGTGTGACCAGTGTAGCTGAAGAGTTCGGAATCAATAAAAGTGTCGTTTCGCGCGCTTGGAAAGCCTTCCAAACCACAGGTACAGCTGTGAAAAAGGTTGGTGGTGGCCGCCATAGGAAAACAACTGCAGTGGATGACCGACATATCGTCCTGCAGGCGAAAAGAACCCGAAACCAGTCAGCAAGCGCCATTGCTCAGCAACTGTGTGCTGCAACGGGGCGAGAAGTGTCACTTTTTACTGTGTCCAGACGCCTTCACAAAGGTGGCCTATTCGCCCGCCGTTATGAATGCTGCATCCCTTTGACAGTTTCCCACCGGCGGCACCGTTTAGAGTGGTGCAGGGAGCACAAAAACTGGACATCTCATCAATGGAGTCGTGTACTCTTTACAGATGAGAGTCGTTTTAGTGCCACAAGCGATTCCCAACGCCAGTTGATTTGGAGAGAGGTCGGGACACGGTTTCATCCCATTAACATCACGTAAAGAGACCTTTTCGTTAGTCCTGGAGTTGTCGTCTGGTGAGGCATTATGATGAACGGGCGGACTGAGCTCCACGTTTTCGACAGAGGTTCTGTAACTGGAGATCGCTATTGTCAGGAAGTGATCCTTCCCCATGTACGTCTGTTCCGAGGTGCCATTCGATCAGACTTCGTTTTTATGGATGACAATGCGCGGCCACACAGGACTCATGCTGTTGAGGAGCTCCTGGAAATTGAAGATATCACTCGAATGGATTGGCCGCCGTGCTCCCCTGATTTAAATCCGATAGAACATGTGTGGGATACTTTGGGGAGACGCCTTGCGGCACGATTACATCCTCCTGGGAACACCCGACAACTTAAACAGATGATGATTGAGGAATGGGCACTCTTACCTCAAGAACTGTTGGACAATCTGGTGCTGAGTATGGGGAGACGGTGCGAAACAACCATTGCAATAAGGGGAGGGCATATCCCATACTAAGGAACATCTGCTTGCTGTTCTACCTCTTGGACAGACAATCATGTGTAACGATACTATGAGTTCAATAAAGCCTTTTTTTGTTTGATTCCGTACTGTATGCATTGTATTCATTTCTGCGCAACTATGCTTTCGTCATTCTTTCAGAACAAAATGCTGTATCTCATTTCTGAATTTCATGTCTCTCAGATGATTGCTCGGGAAGTTATGGCAAAAAACATACCTGTTGCTTAAGTTTTGCACACCAGTGTATATATATAGAGAGAGGGTGAGCTAATAGTAGGAATTGAAAAAACCCTTGAAGAATAACAAAAAAGAGTCGGTAAAAATACTAAATTCCTGGCAAAAGTTGATATTCCGTAATTATTCAAAGCCAACGCTATGCAAGACGTTCTCAGGGATTCACCTTTATTAGAAGGTACGAGAAAGTTTGGGAAAATCATTCCTGCTCGTATATTCTTGCATTCATTAATTTACTTATTTTCTTTTACCACTGAATGTATAATTTTTCTTTATTAAAATTCACCTCGATTTCTGCAGATACATTTTAGATAGTATAGAAAAACGCATATGTACACCTCAAAACTGCTAATTGTCATTTTTAAAAGATCCTTTTGTTTAAAGATATATTTTTGAATTCGATTTCAATTTTAGAAAAAGAAAATTGCATAAAAGAAATAAAAATTGTTATGCATGCACTTTTAAAATAATATGGAAAAAAATGACTATGGATTTTGGTTTTTTATGATCTCCATATTAAATGAGATGTTATCTTCTTAAAATTTAGTTCATAATTAAGAATTGACTTCTTTAAAAAAATTTCATTTCCCTCGTTTTAACTGAAAAAAACAAACATTTATTTTAATCAATTACTGAAAAACATAGAGCATCTGAAAATACAACAGAAAAGAAAAGAAAAGAAAAAAAGTGATGCTGGAGAAAGAAAAAATATTCTGCATCATAGTTAATCTGATTTTAAGTATAAATAATAATTATGCAGTTAACAATATAAAATAGGTAAAATAAAAACTATGCAGTCAAGCAAAAAAAAAAAAGTTTTGCAATTTTGTTGTTGCCAATCCGCTACATCATTTTCCGTGAAGTCAAAGCAATTAAATTCACTCTGAATATGCCAAATATTTCATCTTACGGAGCGAAAACAATGTTTTTCCGCCAAAGTTGTAATTAAATTATTGTTCATGGATGATATTATCCCATTTGAAAGTTGACTCATTTAAACTATGTTTATTTAGCGCTTTATGTTTTGTTATTTTTTTATCTATTTCAGAAATGCCAGAAAAATCTAAGTTTTCATTATAAAAAGGTTGAATTAAAAATCATTTTTCACAAACTTGGGTTTTTCACAACGGCAATGATTTTACCAGTTTAAAGATGAGTACTTGAATATTTATTTATATTATTATATATTTAAATATTTTAAATTTATTTTAAATATGAATGATTGAATAATAGGATATATAGTAATACAGTTTGTAATAATCTGTGCTTTTACCATTTTGCGAAATACTTCATAATGATATAAACTTTTTGACACATTGTGAATTGAATTTATTATTTACGGAATTTAAAGAAATGAAACTATGAAAAAAGACGATAAAAATATAGTTATTTTATTCTCATCGTGCAAAATATTCATTTCAAAATATCAGTTGCAGTAAAATCCTCATTCTTATTTTATTTTTCAATTCAGCTTAAATTTTACAATCAGAAAATTTATCTAATAAGAGAGAGATAGCGTTAGAAGTCTAATAATTGCAGCTAAAAGAAATCTTTGGATTCCAAGGAAATTCAGATTCTTCAAAAATTATTTCTCTTTTTACATGGACATTCGAAAGATACTCATTTTATTATACTCATTATAAACCTATTACTATACAACAGGAAGGCGCATGTTTAAAGATGTTCAAAGAAATGTTTCTTTTAAATTCTTGAGAAATGAAAATTATTTGTTCAAATAAATTTCCAAGATATATGTACAAACACTTTTTCCTGGCATCATCGGAGCAAAAGGATTTATAGAGAAGGAATTTACCTGCGTTAAAAACGAGATGGTCAACATTTCAGTTTATTTCGATGGGATTTTCTACTGAACTAGTCAGACCTAACAAAAAGTTCTGCTAACAGCTCTTCACTATGGTGGTGAAATGAATCTTTCAGAAGATGAGTCTCGGTAATAATGATTTTTGAAATTGCTGAAATAGTGTAAAATGCATTGTTAGAAACTGAAATTTGGAATGATAACGATCCTTATCTAACGGAAGTAATGCATTGTTATAGGAAATCAGCATATTTTTGTGATATAAAAAAGACTGTTAAAAAGGAAACTAAATTAAATTTGGAGCAATAATTTTCGTCACGTAACGATGCTATATTCTATTCTAGAACATTGTCACATTCAACAATGTTTTTCATTGTTTAAACTATTTTTTTCGTTTATTCCTGAAATGGCAGTGGATCGCTGAGCTTTATTTAGTAAAATTGAAGCATTTTAGTAAATTATATCTGTAATTAAAAAAAATTTTAAAAAAATCCCTGAATATGTGGATAAGATGCCACTAGGAAAAGAAATGGATTCTCGCTTCTCCTGCAACCAATAATATACGTTTGGTGCAGCATAAAAAAGAATTATTTCTGTTAAAGCAAACTCAAATAAATAAATAAATCAAGAGTGGGAAAGGTATATTAAAGGGTTGAGTTGGTTATTTCAATTTCTTTGAGGAAATATAACTCATTTTACTTTTTTTTCGCTCTTAAAAGAAAATGCTCCTTAGAATTCTACCTTGAGTTCATCAATTAATGCCAATGAGCCTATCCTTCAGATTTCTTTGGCTGGTCTTGGCGTTGCTTGATTCAATTTTGGCGATCGAAATTCATTTCAAAGATGACTAAGACCACAGCTAAGCCAACAATCCACTTCTCAAATAGCATTTTATTTCTGATTTTTCCATCATGCATCTCCAATTCAGGTTTTGTATTTAGCAATGATTACTTCTTCCATTTTATATCCATATATGTTGTTGCCGAAAAACAAGTTTGGGTACTTATTTCAGAGGACTATATCTAAAAATTATTTTTCTTCTGTAACTCTTTCTAAGGCCATAGGAAATAAGCTTTCCTACCAGATTTGGTACGATTGGAACGGCAACCGAAAAGCGTTAAAAAGAAATTACGCCAATTTGGCGATTTTAGTCGTCAAACTATATAGCGCTCTTATAGCGTACGTGAGTATATTTTTAAAATTTTGTGAAATTTTTTCCTTGGCGCATTTTTTGTCACCGTTAAAATCAATACCCGAAATTCATCAATCTTTGTATTAAGTTATGTAGAATGGCATAAGATCTGACAAATGTTTAAATAAGACAGAAAATACGATACTTCATTTCCTTATCTCTTACAAAATGGCATGTCTTGATTCGTTATTTAACCATAAACTAATAAAGGAAAATAAATTTATCTAATAAGCCAAATAAATCACATTTCTTAAGCCAGACTGAATACTAAAAATATTTTAATGTACCATAGCTATTAAAAATAGTTTTTTAAAACTCCAACTTTATATATATATATAAATAATATGATTTTTGCATATTGATTACATAACACTGGTGGGAATAATCAATAGATTAATAAGAAGGATCACAGAAAAAGTCACTATAATAAATAAGAAGAGTACAATTCGGTTGTAACAGTGACCAAAAAGCACCAAAAAAAATTTCGCCACATTTAAAAAATATTCTCAAGTGTATTATTAATTATTATGAAAAATTTTGAATGTGCGTATCACATGCTATATAACTTGACGATTAAAATCGCCAAATTGGCGAAATTTTTTCGTGGCGCATTTTGGTCGCCGTTACAACCAATAAGTACCATAAGAAGAAATAACGACACTAGGAAGAGAAAAATTGAAACACCTCTTTCTCTTTCTTAAATCTATAAATTTTGTCATATTATCATTCAAGGTCAACAGTAAACAAAGGTGAATTTTTGGTACTTTTCCATTATACCGGCGCAAATCTCGCCAAGCAGACTTTTTGGCGGCAGCACAAAGTCATCGGAACAAATCACATCAAGCAGACGCGATATACCGTTTGGCGACTTATTTGCCTGCGTCGGTATAATGGAAAAGTACCGATTTTTCTTTATTATAAAAATGTTTATAATCCTTCTTATTCCTTTAATATATTCGTACAAACCAAAATATATCATTGAAACTTTTATTTGCTTGAAAATTTTCTTATTGTATAAAACACTACGGTGATGAATTATTTCAATAATTTACATAATTTATGAATACGTTTCTATTGAGAAGATAAGTTAGTGATTTAACAAAAGTTTAATATTTCTCATTTAGGATTAAAACTTATTTTAAGAAACGTGGCATAAATAAGGATTAGAAATATGCAAAGCGTAATTACCAGAACCTTTATAAATATGTCTTCTATTTGTCTTTTAACACACTAGGATTTAATGCCTATGAAAATTTGAGAAATATTCTTTCATTGGGTAGCCAGGTTTTTTAGAAATACAAAATTAAATTATAAAACCATTTTTAGATGTTTTTTCACATCGTTAACACATGTTGTAATTTTAATAAATAAATACTTTCCTCACGTGGAAAGAGCTAAATATTTTTATTTATTTCATTTGAAACTGAATGTAAAAAAAAAATTGAGTAGTTAAATAAGAGAGAAATCCTGGAACAATTCATCTATTTTTCTGGTATCCAATCTTTAACAAAGTTTCAAGATTCAAGTCGGATAAAGAAACTTAAGTGTTAATAAATTTCTGAGTCATCATTTTATAACAGAAATTTTCACACTTGGCAAAAAAATGGTGTCTTAAATTAATTATCAAATATCAGTAATTCTACGTGAAGAATTTTCTGTCAAATTTTGTTTAAAACTTCGCTACATTACAAAAATATTTATTACTAACATTTATTGAAAATATTCACACTATTAGTCTTATTAAGACAAGATCTACTTGTTAAGAAACAGGAATTAAAAAAAAAGTTCTGTTTACAACTCTTCAAAATAGCGGTGAAAATATTTTTCTGAAATTGAATATAATTTACAATGAGTTTTGGCATTGTTTATTTTTTGATACTGAAGTTTGGAATAATTACGACTTCTAGCAAAAATCTACTAAAGAAAAATCAACATTTGTTCGAATAATGTAAGAAGCATTTTTAAGGAATGATGCTAAATTATATTTGGAGCAATAATATTCCATAAGGAACAACATTACATTCTGTCATAAAGAATTTTCATATTCAACTATTTTTTCCATTGTTTAAGCTATTTCCTATTTATTTCTAAAATTAGTCGTGTCTTGCGAAATTTAATTAAATAGAAATAATTTGTTCATTATTTTTCATGAAAAACTGATAAGCTGAAAAATTGTAGAATATAAAGATTAGAAAATGAAGTATAAGTAAGTGTGCTATTCTTTTTTTCCGATATAAACTTATACGATTCCTTGAGGAAAAATTCTTATGGCTTGTCTTCCTGATTACCCAAAAAACATATTGAATCAAACCTTTTTTTATGGATATAATATTTTAGATTGAGTTTACTCAATTCTGATGTCGAGGTGTACCTCCTTCTAATAAGGTTGTGTCTCACAGGATAATCACCATTAGGACTACGCATTCAGATCCCCTGCTGATGCCATTAAGACCTGTTATTCAAATCTCCTTTTGGTCCCCATGGCAAAGCAGAAAGAGCTCAGTTGACAGTGATCGAAACTTCTTTACGAAAATGACGAAGTCAGCATCAGAACAAGAACGACGCCAAATTTTGTGAATAGACGGCGGCAGAGCATCATTTTATTTCTGACTTTTCCATTATGAATCTAAATTCATGCGTTGTGATTTGGCAGTGCTCACGTCTATAATTTTGATTTTAAGTTTGTAGTTTGTGAAAAACTAGAAAAATATTTTTTGACTATTATCCCCCTCCCCCCAGAAAAAACACAAAGCTTATGTTTTAATAATTTTAATGTGTATTGGAATTTCTAAATAAGTGCTTTTTGCATTCTCATAAATAAAGAAAAGAGGAAAATTATAAGTCTCAAAAATTTATGTTGAAAGTTGGACAAGTTCTTAAATTTCAGACTGACTGTTCCTCAAAAACAGATTTTTAGAATTATGTTTGTCTAACGTTGAATACTATAACTCAAGAAGGCTTTCAGCAAAACCGTACAAATGGGTCATGTTGTCTTGTCAGCGAATTTGTAGATTTCTATGGAATTTCGAGCAAAATTCTTTCTCAGGAAATCTGGAAGTTCGAATAAGGGCGGACCCGCTTCTTGCGGAAAAAAATAAGCTAGCTAAACAGAATTTAGTACACAGATTTAACTTCTGATTTCTGGATACATTTTAAACTTCGAATCAAATCCGTTATGGGATTAATCATCTGTTCAATCCCTATACTCCCGCATCACTGTAAAGGCGATAACTCAAGAACAAATCATCTCGGGAAAATGGAATATGGAAACAGATTTAAAATTCAAAGTGAAGATCCTTATACAGTTTTGCACTAAATCTGTTTAAGGGTTGACTCTGTATTCTGCATTTTCGCATATATGTATATGCATGGATTCAAAAAAAAGTTAAGATTTTATCAATGAAATAAAGTATACACTCTTGTCACTGAAATCATAATTTCTTATCAAAATTTCGTTTCCATTTGCTGAAGAATAAAGTTTCAAAGACACATAATGTATAAAAAAAAGTGTTGTAATCGTCTAAAAAACTCGAATTCGAGTTTTTGATGAATTTCCAACTTTTAGATTTCCTTAAAATCGAAAAACGAGTTTTTGGCTTTATGTCTGTCTGTACGTCTGTTTGCCGGTCATAAAAACAACTAGAAAATGCCTTGAGCTGGACGGATAAAATGCACTCATTTTATATATTTCTATTAAATCTTAATGAAAGTCCATTATAAACGAATCCCTTTGTCCGGGTGTTCGAAAATAACGCGATCATTACAAAACGAAGAAAGCTGCATGGATAGAATTTGGAACATTAATATAGAATTAATATCCATAGCCAAGACACCAATGTCTATAGGCACGATTTAATATCGATAGCACGAATCAAATGTTGAGTCAAATCCAACAAGGGATGGACCGTCTAACGGCCTGCACTTCCAGAAAAATATAAGCGCGATAGCTCAGAAACTCAATGACTAAAATATATCAAATTTGATTTGTCATTTTGTGACTACAAGTAAAGTTCTGTCTCAATTGTTTTTCAATCGGTTAGGAAAAACGTGCTTAACAACAAATATATTTCACAGATATTATCTACCGCATACCAGGGATTCACATCACTAAAAAAACTCGCCAAGAATAACAACATAGATTTAATAAAAAATGATAAATTCAAGCCAAAGGTTAAAATTTCGCAACAATTAAATGCAAATGTCATGCAAGGCATTATAAGGGATAATATCCTTAATAGAGTCTGCGAGAAAGTTTTAGAGAGACCACTCATGCTGATTTATTTTTTCATTATATTATTCATTCATTTTCTTTTTGTCACTGAGGGTATAATTTCTTCATTATTAAGCTTACTTCAATTTCCGCAGAAAATTTTTAAATAGTATTCAAAGAATCAAACGTAGACCTATGATACAGATAACTGCTATTCATTAAGATATATTTGTTTAAAATTTAAATTTTCAATTCTATTTAAATTTTTTTAAAAGAAAATTGTATAAAAGAAGCAAAAAAATATCATATATGCACTTAAAGACAGAATATGAAAAAAATGTACTTTCCGCAGAATCGAAGCAACTGAATGCAATCTAATATACACCTAGCGAAAATACTTTTTTAAACCAATTTTTTATTAAATTGCTGTTTATGGGAGATATTCTCATATTGAAAAGTTATTTACTTCAAACCATGCTCATTTTTCACTTAAATTTATATGTTAAGTGAATTTTTTTAGATTATTTCAGAAATATCGGAAGAGTTTAAGTGTGCACTGAAATGAGTCACAGTTCAAACAAATTTGAATTTTTCAAGAGATAATGCTTTTGCTAATTTAAACGTGAATGCTTGAATATTGGCATATATAGCAGGCTATTATACCATATGGTTTTACTAACTGCTGAGTTGCTTTCGCTCTACAAAATGCAATACCTAAGAAATACTGACATTATATATTTTCTCGCATTGCGAATTTAACTGATTATTAACGAAATTTAAACAAGGTGATATTACGAAAGAAACGCAAAATTATATTTATCTAACTGGCATCCTGCAAAATATTCATTTCAAAACAACATCAATTGTAGGGAAACCATGTCTTATTTTCAAATCCAGTTTAAAGTGGGAGATAAGAAAAGTAGTAAAAAGACGTTTTCGGATTCCTAGAAAATTAAAATCTTTTCAAACTGTGAACAAATTATTTCTTTTTAACATATACATCAGAAGACTATTAATTGCTTATTGAGGTGTTTATTGTAAAAATGTTTCCGTACCAGAAGATTGCAAATCTTTAAAGACGCTAAGAGAAAAATTTCTTTTAATTAAAATAATTTTTTTACGTAGATTTGCAAGATATATCTGAAAACACTTTTTCCTGGGATCATCTTGATATTAAGGTTTTCGATATTGTTTAAATTATGAAAAACATTTTAGTTAAAATATTATTTAAAAATATTTGCAGCAGTATATATAAAATGCTTTATAGAGAAAGAACTTACCTGTACTGAAAGGAAGATTGCCAATATTTCGGCTTATTTCGATGGGATTTTCTTCTGAACTAATCCGAGCAAACACAAAGTTCTGCTAACAAGTCTTCATGATGATGAAATGACGCTTATCGGAGAAGAATTTCAGAGATAATGACTTTTCACACTGCTGAAATAATGTAAAATGCATTGTTAGAAATTGAAATTTGGTACAATAAGAATCATCACTGAACAGTTTGTATGTATTGTTATAGGATAACAACATATTCTTATGATCTAGAAAGGCCTGTTAAAAAAGAAACCAAATTAAATTTGGAACGACAATTGTCGACTGGTAACAATGGTATATGCTATTCTAGCGCTCTGTTACATTGAACAATATTTTTCGTTTATTCCTGAAATAAGGTTTGAACTTCTAATTTAGCAAAACTGAAACAATTTGATAAATTATAGACGTATTGAAAAAATAAATAAACTAAAAATCATTGAATGCATGGATGAGAATCGCTGAGTGTATGGAAAGTAAACGAATTCTCGTTTTTCCTGAAACGATAAGATACATTTATCGCAGCAAAGACAAGAATGATTTTTGTTACAACAAACTCATAAAAAGTAAATCAAATAAATTCTTGGAGTGGGTATAAAAAAGGGCTGCATTATCACAATTTCCGTAGGAAATGTACCTCCTTTTACTTTTACTTTTTTTTTTTGAACTTAGAGGAAAATCCTTTTTTAGAATTCTACCTTCAATTCATCAGTTAATGCTAATGGGTCTATCATTCAGATTCATTTTGGTGGTCATGGCATGCCTTGGTCAGTTCAATTTTGGCGATTCTTTCAAAGAGGACTAAGATGACAGCTAAGCTAACAACCTACCTCTCAAACCGGATTTCATGCCTGAT
Organism: Argiope aurantia; assembly: GCA_026543865.1. Lineage (NCBI taxonomy): Eukaryota > Metazoa > Arthropoda > Arachnida > Araneae > Araneidae > Argiope > Argiope aurantia. Next base: position 19,642 of record JAPMOR010120928.1, on the reverse strand, counting down.
TTTTCCATCATGCATCTCAAATTCCGGTTTTGGATTTAGCAGAGTTTACTTCTTTCGTTTTATATCTAAGTATGTTGTTGACGAAAAACGGAACATGACGATTATAACGGCAACCAAAAACCGCCATGAAAAAATGTCGCCAATTTGGCGATTTTAATCGTCAAACTATACAGCATGTGATTCGCACGTTCAAAATTTCTCATAACAAATAGTAATGCACTTGAATATATTTCTATAATTTGGTGAAGTTTATTCTGGTCGCTTTTTGGTCGGCGATAAAACCGAATTGTACCCGAAAAACAAGAGTTAATACTTGTTTGAGAGGATCATGTCTAAAATTTCTTTAAAACTACGAATTTATACATATACATTCTTGCAACCTAACGGCAGATCACTATCTAGCATAGCCAATAGATTAATATGACGGATCATAGAAAAATCTCTATAATAAAAAAGAACAAATAAGGACACTAAGGATAAAAGTCGACGCATCCAGAGCATACAGTATCCTCAGCTAATGACGCACAATTTTTTTGTTCAAAAGCATCAATAAAACGACCTAATGTCGGTTTTACACGAAACACAAAGGAATTTCAATATTAAATTTAACATTCCTTGCCCTTACACATGTGGTAAGATTACTTTTAACTATAGATTTATAGCAGGTATTTGCATAAGTTGAAAAATGTATAAAAGGAATAAAAATATCATACGCGCATAAAACATCATATGGAAAGATCTTACTTTCCGCAAAGTCGAAGCAATTAAATATACTCTATATGTACCAAATACTACATCATATGGAAGAGAAATGCGATTCTCGCCAATTTTAAATTACTGCTCATAGGAGAGATTTTCATATTTCAAAATTAGCTAGTTTGAAATGCATTCATTTTTCGCTTAAATTTAAAATTGATGTAAAATGTTTTGTTTCTAATAAAAAGTACAGGAAAAGTTAGATTTTTGATGATAAAAACATTGGACTATAACTCAATATATCTCGAAAAATCTGAATGTTGCAAGCTATATTGGTTTTACTTACTCTTATACGAAGTGGCAGAGAAAGTATTGAAATCATTAAAAAATTTCGAACTCTAGATTTTGACGAATTTTCATGTTTTTAGATCTCCCTAAAAACATGAACTCCCTATCTCTATGCCTGTTTGTATCAAAGAGTACTCCAAAGCATGTTGAGTAAGATAGATAAAATTTAGTACATTGTCTTTACATCAAATTTTGATCCTGAATTCAACAGTAACAGACATATGGAAAGCCCGTAAGAGCTTAAACATCCTCAAATATCCAGCTGGCAGATATTGGGGAGCTGATGCAAACACTCTTAGAACCACATATATTTCGCTAGTAAGATCTATTCTTGGGTACGGTTACCCAATTTATTCCTGCGCGTCTGAAACCAATCTTCAGAAATTAGAAGGTGTAACTGAGTGGCGCTTGCATTATTCTTGGACTCAGAAATAGCTGCCCTTCTGTTATACCAACTTACAGCCACTTTAGGAAGAAGAGCCAATTTAGTTAAGTACTTCAATAAAATATATAGCTACGTGCACAACATCGTACTTCCTTGCATCTGCATTCTTTGCACAACAATCAAAGACTCAAGAAATATTGCCCTTGCTTGGTAGAAAGCTTGGTAGAAACACAAAACCTGATCTCGTGGGACTTTGAACGTCTATCTTTAAGATCCTGCATGGATCCCTCAGAGGGATTACCGAGAGTTTTCTTCCACTTTGATTTGAAATCCACTACAAAAAAATAAAAAAAACTCGCCATGAAGACCATCTTAGACAGATGGCTCTAGAAATTATTAGTTGCATTCTTAAAGATGCAGTGTAGGTGTATACTGATGATAGTCGTACCGAAGATCGTATTGGCAGCGGTATTTATATTAGGAACCCCCTCCACTCACCTTGAGACCACAATAAAGCAGCGCAACCCTGACAATTGCTCTGTCTTCAGGAGTGAGTGAATTGCGATTAATGTAGGGCTTGATGCTGTCACATCTTATGATTTTGATTTTAGGGAACTATGGATTTTATCCAACAATTGTAGTGCACTACAACATCTTAGTGACTAGTACTCTGCAGATGATGAAGCCAGTGTATCTATTCTGCTCAGACTGAGGAAGATCTCAGAACCACGACGTCCCCCTCCAATGGATCGCATCACACGTAAACATTAATGATAATGATAGAACGCTGATAGATTGGCGAAAGAAGGTTGTGAGAATGAAACAGCCTCTGGCCCTTTGCTTACTTATCATGAACTATACTCAAATAAAAAATCTAAACTCAGTTTAATGTGGCGTATTCCATCTGCGCACCAATGGTACACGGAAATATTCCCTGGCACTCTGCTGGAAATGAAATGCGACCATTGCACCCAGACTTCTCTGGCTAGACTAAAAAGTGGCCACCTTAAGTTTCTAAAAGGTGGTTACCTTAAATATCTTTCCTTTGAAAATGGTAGAAAAATCCATCCCACTTGTAAAAAAATGCTGTGACTATCCAGCTTCACTGGATCACATTCTGGATTGCATCGGACATTCAAGCAGACTTAACATCCTATACCCTTATTACATTTTTTGGTGGTCAACAACCTACTGGAGATGATCTGCCATATGTCAGATCTTTTGAGGATAAGCAACAACATCAAATTTAGATTTCTCTTAAATGTTGATCAAAATCCTTTCAAAGGAAGTCTATCTATCCAACTGGTCAAATAACACGATAATTACAAAACGAAGAGAGATAATATAAATAAATTTAAGTACTTAGATTTAACATCCATAGTATAAACACCAATTAACATTTGTACTAAATCCAATAAGAGGTTAGCCGTCGGTTTGTCTGTACTTTCAGAAACATGTAAACGCTATAACAAAAAAAAAAAAAAACGAAATGACAAATATTTGAAATTTGATATAGGATTTTGTGACCACAAGTGCAATTCTGTATCAAATTTTTTATTTCAATCGTTTGGAATAAACGTATCTAAAACACAAATTAGATTTTTGGATAATTTTAATCATATGTCATTGATTTATCGCCAAATAAGTCGCCAAGGATGACACAATACATTCAGTAAGAATGCTAAATTCTCCACAAAGGCTAAACTTCGTAACTCTTGCAAGCTTACACCACGCAAGTCTTTTGCTGAGATAACACCTTTATTAGAATTTATGCGAGAAACTTCTGAGGAAACCACCTCAGCTTGTTTCAAACTTGATTCTTTCTTCTAGCTTTTCTAATATGCACCACAAATTAATTCGTTGTGATTTTGCAACATTTTGGTCTATATTTTTGATTTGAAATCAAATACAGGAAGAATATATGGGGTATCCTTGTTCCACGGACCACCAGGTGGCACTGCATCTACCTTCTATCCACCAGCTGACATCACACGGACTTGAGCTTGAGCGAATAAAAGTGAAACATTGTACTTGGTTTTGGTGTGTGGCGTAACTGAATATCTGCGATGTTAACTAACTTGATGTAAATGGGCAGCAACCGCCCCTCTAACTCTTTACTTCTTTCATTTTTAATTTTATGTCGTGCCGTCTTTATGTTTGTTTGTCTTCCATTAAATTATGAAATGTACAACTTGGCTATTTCATTCGCCGTGGAACTCAGATGGTAGCTAGGCTTCCATCCTACATGTATATATTTTTTATGATTATTAATAAAAAATTTATTTAAACGCCAAATTGAGGCCTTAATAATTTCACGGTATAATCGAATTTTTGTACAGTAGCTTTTTATTTCTCATAAACAGAGAAAAGAAGATGTACTGTAATCGTTCTTTACTGTAGAACACCGTAACAAGTCTTTAAGTTTCAGAATTCCCTATTTCGGAAAAACGCATTTTTGGAGTTATGTCTGTCTGTCTATCTTTGAATACCAAAACTCAAGAAGGCTTTGAGCTAAACGGTTAAAATTTAGTATATAAAATTACAATCAAATTTGTAATAAAAGGATTGAACACCTGTAAATCTGTACTTTAGAATACATGTGAATTCAAGAACAAATCAACTTACATAATGAAATATTGATCATAGTTTTAAAATTGAAACCAAAGATCTTTGTAAAATTTTACGTCTGTTTCAAAATTAGCCGTCTGTAGGTCTGGTTTCTCCATATATGCATATGCAACAACTTAAAAATATTTCGGTTTATGAAAATGAAAATAGATAGGCACTCTTGCCACTGAAATGATCGATCCCAGTCAAAGAGCTGTTTCAATTGACTGAAAGATAAAATCCACAAGACGTAAAATCAGCATTCTCTCTTATACTACAAAGCACAAATTCCTAATGTACGGTATTCTGAAAATAAAATTTGAATACCTGTGAAGTTCATAACCATGCACAAAGTCCAACATTTTGCGCAGAAGGAGAGGTCATAATACTTAAAGTATGTAAAAGAGTTGTGAAAAAGTAACGGGGAAGCTAACGCAGCTTTTTGGAATTTAATATGCTGGCCTGAAATTATTATTCTTAATTTGTCGGATTAAATTTAGCTAAAATGCATAGCTAAATTCACTTACACATTTCTGATTTTCAGATAAGAACTGCACAATTTCATAACTATCAAAATGTTTCTGAACAAATAAATACTCCATTAACTATTTATTTTCACGTATGCGAAGTATAGAAAAATTATTACAATCGCAAGAAATTCGAATTCGACATTTTGGCGAATCTAAAAATTTTAGACCTTCTTTTGAAAAATTCATTTTTTTTCATTATGGCTGGGTCTCTGATCGAGTGTCTGTTGGCGACAAAAATAACTCAAAAATGCTTTGAGATATTAGATGTTTGTAATTTGGTATACAATCTTTTCACAAAATTTACAGATTTCTGCCAAATTTTGAGCACAATTCCTTCAGAGGAAGTCTGTTTGTCCGGCTGTTTGAAGGTAAACACGATAACTGCAAACCAAAATGGCTAGAGTGATAAAATTCAGTACCCGGATTTAATAAATATAGTAAAGGCCTCGATCAAATGTTGATCCAAACCGAAAAAGGGATTGATCGTCTATCGCTCTGTACTTTCCGAAAAATATAATAGAGAAGGAACTTACCTGCAATAGAAACAAGATGGTCAACATTTCGGCTTATTTCGATGGGATTTTCTTCTGAACTAATCAGAGCAAACAGATAGTTCTGCTTCAATATGGTGGTGAAATGACGCTTTCAGAAGATGATTCTCGGTAATAATGATTTTTGATATTGCTGAAATAGTGTAAAATGCATTGTTACAAAATGAAATTTGGAATAATAAGGACTCCTAACTGTTATGTATTTTATATGATATGGACATGTTTAAATGATATAAAAATCATTGTTAAAAATGAAACTAAGTTAAGTTTGGAACAATAATATTCTACGGATAACAAAGGAATATTCTGTTCTATCACTTTATTATATTCAACAATATTTTTCACTTATTCCTAAAATGACACGTATCAATCTTTTATTTGTGCGCGTAGAGCATGACAAAAGTTTTCTGAGTGCTCGGTTTTCAAAACAGCACACCACAAAAATAATTATATTTCTCGTTATAATTAAGATGAAAGAATGATTCAAACGTTATTTTAAACGGAAAGAAAGAATTTTTTAATTAAATGAAATTTTGCAAAATTTGAAGATTATTTGTCCCCGAACCTCTTACAGCATATGGAATCAAATAGGATCTATTCACTCTTAAATAAGTTTCGAATAAAATTACAACTTCCTTATATCATTCTGTTCAATTTCTTCTATTTTAATTTGAAATTTCTTTAAATGTTTTCGAAAATAAAGTTGGAATTATTTTACAAATCGATCCCAGCATTTTTCGAATATTTTTGGGTAACCAAATAAAAAAAAAAATTCTCAAAAATTTTACATTTAAAGAATCCGTTGAAAATTCGAATTCCCGCATCTAAATTATCATCATTTTCATTTTGGTCAGAAAGAAGCAGCTATCATTTTAGATTTAACTTCAAAATATCGATTCAAAATATTAAAATCCATTTAGTATTCTATTTGCACCCTTAATCAGTGTGACAGAATCTGCATGTGAGATTTATGATATCTGTAGTTTCTATTTTTCAAAGCAACAAAAATTTATGTAGGGTTTTGGAGATAATTCACGTTTAGCCATATTAAGATTTTGATAGTTATTTCATTTTTCTACTTGATTAATGTAAATGTGCTTTGACTTTCCATATATTTAACATGAGTCATAATCATAACCCTCCAGTTTTGAAGCCGAGAATCTAATAATATCATCCATTTTATAGCACGATACAACGCTTCATTAATCCATAATTAATTGATAATTCTACCTTAAAATTGCTTGCCATGTATGATAAGCAGTTGCATTGCTTTTCTTACATAATTTCTATCTGAAAATAAACAAAAGATTCAATGAAATATTTTTTGTTAAGTTCAAAAGATTTAATGCATTATTTATACTTCATTACAAACATAATCTGGCTCCCAATTATTAACCAAATCCATGGAAAGAAGACTAAAACTCTCTACGGAAAAACGTTGAAAGCAGGAACAATACTCATTGGCTGTGAATCCTTTTATTAAGGAAAATGTCTCATTTTTAAGGAAAAGGACCCGGAATACTCAAACCTATAAAACATCTATCCTCCTGATTAGATGCCGCATCTTTTTTGGGGCATTTATTGTTATTCGGTTCTTAAAGATCATCATTCATTTAAGTTAAGATTTTTTTAATCCGATAATAAGTTTATGTGATCTACGTATACCAACTTTGATTGAAAAATTTCAAAAATTGTTATTCTATGCCCTTTTCTGGCACTTCATTATATGTAAAATAATTAAGGATTCGAAAAATATTTAAATTAAAAGTCTTGACAATTTGAAATCAATTGAAATTGGGATATATGATTACTTACATTAGCGATATTCAGCGAAGTCATGTTAATATATTTAAGCATGTTCGCTCTTTTTCAACTGACAATTTTCGCTTAAGTTTTCTTTTAAGATTCATTCTTTGTGTATGATATTTTCTGAAAATTGTTTGGTTTAATTTTATTTGCTTCCAAGTTAAATCAAATTTAAATATTGTTTCTGATCTAAATAAACATTATTTTAGACTGACCCTAGTAACTTTCAGACGTGATGAAATAATGCCGCCAGCAGCTGATTCCAGAGTTCAAATTTCCATACCACATCCATTTCCAGACTGTGAATCTTAAATAATAAATTTAATTTGCACCAGTCCAACATACATAACGCATTTAAGTGAAATTCGGTCTTCAGCCTACTACGTTCCTATCCCGAAACCCAGACGTCATCACTAAAAACATAAAGAATGTCATTTTTTCTTTTATTTATTTCAACTCGTATAGGAGGAATGATAAATCATCTTTTCCTCCACTTCCTGACGAATATATGAAATCGGATTGGCATATTGCTTCTAGCTTATCCCTGAATGTCGTATGAAGGTGGATCCTATTATCTTCTCGCATTTCTACTCTCTTGTAGCGAAGTATAGAAAAAAAAATATTATAATCATCAAAAACTTGAAATTCGAGATTTTGACACACCTTCCTGAATTCCATAAACACATTTTTTATAAAATGTGCGTCTGTCCGTCTATTAGAAAAGCAACTTAAAATCTGCTTTGAGTTAGACGGATGTCATTTGATATAAAGTTTTACACCAAATATATAAATTTCTATCAAATGTAGAGCAAAATCTAATCAGAACTAGCCTGTCTGTCCGTTTGTTTGAATATAAGTTAACGCGATAACTATTAAACAAAGAGATCTAGGAGGATAAAATTCAGTATACAGAAGTAGCATTGTAGACACCCATCAGATTTTGAGCCAAATCATATGGGAGGGGCTTGACTGTCTGTCAGTCAACATCGAGAAAATTTTAACGTGATGACTCAAAACTGCAATGAGTTAAATATATCAAATTTAGTGTGTGATTTTATGACTTTAAGCGTAGTTTTGCATCAAATTTTGATTTTAATAAATCGGGGAAAAATCCGCCTAACATGCAAATCCCCCATTATTAGAAAGTATGCGAGAAGTTATGAAAGGGACAACACCAACTGGTTTAGTCTCCATGACTTCAAAACTAAGAAAAAGAGAAGCAACGGACGTCATCAAAACGAGGTCGTTTTGTAGACTGTACATAAGCAAAGCAATAGAATTTACAATAGCTGGGTAATCATTAATAGTTTTTAAAATTTAATATGATTTTCTTCATAGTTTTTAATTCTATTCTTTTTAATTATTTATGTCTTGTTTTTGTCTTTCCTTTAATATAGGATGCTGACTATTTTATAAAGATCATATTTCAGACATTCAAAAAAAAAATGTTCGTGCCGCCAGGGAGAAAAAGAAATTCAAATAGATGATATCGATATGCCTGTCGAGATGACGTCAGAGCTTGACATTCCCCGGAACCGTCAGTCAATGCAGAACTGTATGATTTTTCAAACATGTTGAAAGTTGCTCTGTAGAATGTACAATATTGAACATTTCAGTATTAATGAATGCTTTACCTGTGAGGTTTCATTATGAGTTAGATAATAATACTTCGGTAGTTGCATGGAAATGATGCTTTCAGTGTGGATAGTCATGAGTGAATGACTGCACGAAACTGACTCGAATGATGTGCGTCTTCAGATTGCATTCTTGAAGGTTGAAAAACCGTCCATTATTATTGACGACACTGTTCAAAGATCGCATCCAGCTTATCATATTTGTATGAGGGTTAAAATGTCATAGGAGAACCATTCAATTACGTCTGTATAAACTTGGGTAAAAACAGGAACTCTGTAATTGAGAACATCGCGTGTTGAACTGGAAAAAATGCTGCAGCGGCTCAGTTTTTACCATGCCACGAGAAAGCTTAATTCCTGAGTCAGACTTGACTGAATTTTAATATGACGAAGATTGGACCTTAAACATCATTGATCTTCTTTTGTCTTGGAAGTATTTGCCTCGAAATGATATCTTCGCTAACGGAAGATACTGCTGTGTGTTTGGTGGAATAAGACTTTTTTTTTTTTGTCCACTTCGGACACCTAGAAAGTGGCAAAACCATCATAATCAAGGTATATATGTCATGGTTGTAAGAGCTTGCAGATATTGTTTCGGAAACAGTATTAATCCAAAGAATACTGTAGTGAATGTGCCGTTCCATGTTTAAGATATAAAAAGGGTAAGTAATTTTGTTTTCACAAACCTCCATAAACTTAAGAACTGAATTCATATGAGTATTCTTTAGTGGTGTGTGTTACTGTTATTAAACATTAACCACTTAACTGTTTCGCCCGAGTGCCATACATACATCGACTTATCAAATTGTGATAGTTGTAAGCGAAAAATAAACCACTCCTAACGATTATAATTCAATATTAAAATTACTTCGAATACATAGATAAGTCAAGTATTCAATGGATTCCCATTTGAATCAAAATAAAAATATTTCCAAAATAGGTGTGCTCTTATTAGATAGTAAAGAAAATAAAGCAGTTAAATGGTTAATAAAGGTATCATTCTGTTAGATTCAAAAACACCTTAAACAAGTTCCAAAAATGTCCGCTACGTGTTAAGTTGCCAGCCATTATACTTTAGCAGCGTTTAATCTTGTACCAAATTTGGTAATGTATCATTTGAAAAATGTGAGTTGTAAGACCATACTATCTTAATTGTAAATATTCTTGTTGTCCAGTTATTCTTATTAAAAATATTTTCATCGCTACGGTGTTGCTGCATTTTAAACTCGAAATATCTTTGAAAAAAAACGTATTTTAGTTTTTCACATTGAGTTTAAAAGAGAAAAATCGCATCAGTATGTGCATATGAAAATTTCATATGCACGAACCATTTTTAACTTTTTTCTTAGAAATTTTAATGACAGAAAATTTAATTTTAGAAATTTTAATTTTATTTGAAATCGATTTTCAAATAAAATTTTGTCCTAAAAGTGTATTTCTGACACAAATATTATTCTAAACAAGTCAAAATTAATTTTTCAAGGAGTAATTAATATAAAATTTTTGATTTTTAGTTTAATGTAATGCAAGATATCAGTAAAAGTCGGAACACAGTTATTTTTTTAAATTCTGTGGGTAATGGCAATTAAAAACTTTCAATTATAATTTGTTGACTATTAACTTTCTGTGGTCTTTTAAATTGCCTCGATGCCTAAATATCTTCCACTATTTTAATAAACTATGTTTATAGGCTGGTATACTATATGTAAATTCTATCATGTTACGTAGTGACTGGAAGAATTAAATGCTGTACACGACAAATTGTTCTACTTGCAGCTCTCGAATTGAGAATTCGGTCTTTTGGGTAATAGATCCGATTTTTATTGAAAGGGTTTAATTTTATTGAAATTAATTTATACATCCTTCGTTATTTGAATTAAATATCTTATTAATATTTTATGCAGATATTTTTATGTAAAATTAGCGATTGTATTATGGGCGCTTTTCGGTACTGTTAAGTTCTTACAAATGGGTTAACTTGAAGTAAAAATAAAACAAATGTTAAAATTTGATCTAACTTCGAAAATTTTTTCGTTTTTTTTCGTTTTAATGTATTTTTTTTTCTTAAATTAATAAGAGATGAAAGAAATATTATGCAGTCATGAAATTGATATAATTGAAAAAGAAATTTTTCATTTTAAGACAGTTTAAACCTGTATCTTCTGGAATAATTTTCCATAAAATGAAGGAAAAACGACGAGATGTTGGTTAATTTCTAATTGTATATTTAGTAATGTGTTATTAAACTTCGAAATGTTGACAATTATTTCTCTTGTCTTAAACTATAAGTTTGTAAAATTTGGTGGAATCCAGATATGTTGATTATCTGTAGAATAAACTAACAACTAGACAGAATATTTCTTATTAAGCCCACTTTAATTTTTATTTCAATCAAAATAAAAAAAATAATTTTCTAAAAATAAGCTTTGTAATTAATCATTTTTCTGTATAATCTCTAATTTGTTAAATATTGATTGTACATTTTAAAATAATTCTTCTCATGATTTTAGTTATTGGTTATGCGTAATCTCGAGCTTTGACGGTAGTAAATAACTTTTTGTGAGCGTTACTGCTGCTATATAATTCGACGCAAACACTAACAATTAGATTAGGCGAATCGAGTCTTGATTATTTACTTTGATGTTTCAGATCCGAAGATTCGAATCTTTAAATGTTTTGTGATGAATTCGAATTACAACTCTGTATTTATATAAACTTATTTCTGAAAAAAAAATTGCTAAATTTTCGGCTTCTTATGTTCACCGTTGGCATTGCATTTTACTAAAAAATTATTTTTTAATCTTAAGATTGTGTGAAGCCTTAAACTCCTTACACAAATTCGCAGATTTTATTATAAAGTTGTTGCATTCAAAGTGCTATATCCATTCTATTACAATTGTATATTGAAACTATATTTTAATACTATAATCCACAACATTTTTAAGTTTTCCTTCGCTATGCATTAAGGTTTTGAATGTTGAAAATGTTACTATTTTTAGCTTAAAAAAATATCGGTTATCTTGATTATCTTACTTACATTTATTATACAGTTTTTCTAATACATATTTTTAAAATAGAATTTTTATATGGTTCTCATTGAGTAATGTGAAGAGTTGACACATTATCCTAAATTCTGTATATTTGATGATGAAAATAATTTCAATTACGCATATTAAGTTGAAATACGAATTTCAGATTTCAATTCCATAAAGGACCAATTCTGTTTCCTGCAAAAAATCATTGAAATGAATATTTCAGCAACCAAGTACTATTCAGTGTTCACTTCATTTAACTCACATTAACCGCAGCATCCGGTTTGTATGAAATTTGCATCTATTAGTTATGTAAAGCATTACAGTTGAATTTTTATAACTATTTAGTTGCATTAGTATCTGAGTTACATTTATAAAAAAACACCAAAGCTTTATAAACATATAATTTGAGATTTTATAGCCATGAGATGCATTGTGATCCTTTAACCTTCTCACTGTCCTAATTCATGCGTCTTTTGAATCACTATCGAATAAGATGATTTGACTTTTATTTCTTAACTGTAGTAAAGAGAATATCTAGCTAAATAATGAATCGTAGGTGATAGAATTAATTAACTAGATATTAACTTCTATATGTTAAGAGGATATACCATAATCTAAACATAAGCGTCCTCTACTCCCATCGAATTCTACACTAAATGAGAACTTTTGCATTCACGCGATTATGAGTGACAAGGCAGTTAACGTGTTAAAGTTGAAAATAATAGTAAATGATCAGTTAAAAAAACACCTTATTAATTATTTATTGAATTAGAAAGCTCGAAAATGCTTTTATTTTTAAAACGTAAAGACACTTTAGAACATCATTTGTAGGAAGAAGATACCTTAGGAAATATCTCTCGTCATATATAGTGAATATAAACCGTTCCTTATTTTTCTCAGCAATTAATAATATTGATGTTTTTGTTTTATTTGATCAAATGTGTTTCGAATTTTCCTTCTAAACCAATTATCATTTCCTTCCTACGACTGAACTTTTGCAGAAAACATTAACAATGCACGTTTCGATTAGATGAAATTTCAAAGATCCCAATGATGCTATTGACTTTTAAAAGATTCAAAACATCATTCAGTTTGGTTAGCATTCCTAACTTAAATTCCCAGGATAGCAATGAAGTCTTCTCCAAACGTTTCATTTTTCAAATATTGTCCACACGCATCAAATAGTTAATATTTGTATCTTTGATCTGGTCTCTTTAGTTAAAACTAATTCCTTTGTTACAAATCCATTTCATTTAAGTATCCAGAAACTTCTCTACTGAAGAATCTTAATGTTAAAACTGTGCTCAAAATAATTTAATATCTTAAATCTTTTCAGGCCATGAAGAATTCATTTATCCATTTACAGAAGATTTGGCATTTAAAGCTGGAAACCCTTAAAATGGAATTATGTAAAGAAAATCGCATGTGAAAAAACGGGTAAGTTATTAAAACGTCATAAATGAAATGGCAAGTTTTTTAGGTATCGCTTTAGAAGATGTATTTTAGACAATATTCATAAATCAGAAATGAAACATTTCAGTAGTGGAAGCAAACTAATTAAAAATTCGAGATTAGACATATTTGGATACTTCTAAAAAGGGTTTGAAAGCTTTTTAGGTATTTGGCTCAAATACGCAATTTTTTTTCTTTCACATTCGTAACGAACATTCTTCCTCATTCATCATTGCTCTTTTCCATCTAATGGCTTAATTTATGACATGTAATGATATCTCTTAATTTGTCATAATTTTCCATTTTTTTAATTTAAATGAGTCCATCTTACCTTATTCTAAAACTATCTTATTTCCTTATCCAAATCCAAGTTTTTATTTCAAACACCTCAAAACAGTTTGACCCTCTCACCATCCAAACAAAAGAATAGGTTCTCTAATTCTTAAGGCATTCTTTCAAAGGTAGCCAAGATTCTCTTTCCTAAATAAACGCGTACCAAATAAATCCTTGAAATCTTTTGGTGAAAACAGTGTGGATAAATTCTCTAACTTGTGATCAAGACACTTCTGAACAATCTTGCTCTTGTGATCTGATGCAACACTTTTCACCTTTGTCTCTGTGCAAGTCATGCCCTCCCGAGGAAAAATAGATATTAATTCCAACTTTGTCTGTTCGTCCCCACATCTTCAAAATTGTCTTTATGCATAATATATAAATCGGAAATACACTTATGACTTGCACATCGTTTATGAAATTCAAATTTTCATGTTCCAATTTAAGATTTAAACGTATTTTAATGCAATATTTTTTTCTAACGGCTCGAATTAAAACGTATAGTATATGTGAAGCGATTTTTTTTAAATCAATACAACTTGAAAATTAATTCTTTAAATAGCGTAAAATATAAATACTGTATTATAGTAATATTTATTTTGAAAAACTACACGTTTAGAAAGTTCAAGCGTAACTGTCCTAAAAATTGACTTCAATCATTTCTGTGCGCTTCTGGCAAGCACCTTTTTGTCACTAGTGAAAGCATTGCTTCGTGCAACTAAAGAGGTATAACTACAAAAATATTCAAAGCATGTATTTAGTAGATGAAAGTAGACAAACGATCGAACTGCAGTACACGAAATTCACTCCCATGATAAAATGTAAAGGAAAAATAGAGGATTTGATGAAAGCTTGTTTTAAAGTTGTTCATCTGGAGCAATTTGTTCCTTATACTATGCTTTTACTTAGAAAGCACTGAACAATTTGGTTTAATTCTAATCACCTGAAGCAGAATTGAAAGTGGATTTAAAAACTTAAGGCAATAAGCAATCTTATGTACTAATGGATTTCAAGTCCCGTTTTAAAATTTCGATACATTTGTTTTTGAAAAACATATCGTAATGATATTGATTAATCACAAAAACTGCATTTGGCACTTATCACTGTATTTGTAAGTTGTGACGACATATAAATTTCTAGTAAATTGAATACACATGCGTTTCCACAATTACCTTCCAAATAATTAATGCAGTCTTTTCATTACAGCTTCAGTTTTCTGAAATGGAATTCTCAATGAAAACACCTTCATATCCAGCCGTCAAGTCACGTTCAAGTAATTTCAATTTGCTTCGTTCCATTGTCAAATGTCATGGTATATTTCCAAGTTGCCGATCCGTATAATGAAGCCAAGGCAACAAATGGATTATGAAAAAGAAAATAGCGAGCAGGACGTTTACTTAAGCATGCCGTTTCCACTTGAACTTTGCTGTATAAAGTAAGATCTGACGATTTTAAAATATTTGCCTATCAGAACTGGCTGCAAGGCGTTTAGGCGATAAATCTTTCCTATTCATTTAGACTACTGTGGATATGATTATGATGCATCTTAAAATTTTTTCGAATAGTTAAAATCTGAATAATTGTAATTCGAAAAGCTACAAAATGGCAAAAAAATGAACAACTTACAATATAGAACAATGTCGTCCAAGAACTATTTCCTTGCCGTCGAAAATTAGATTTTATATAAACGATGGATAACTGAACTTCTTTGGCAGAATTTTTAAAATTTAAATTCGTAAATTATTAATTAATAAACTTCATTTCCAGTTCTTGCATAAATCGCCAAATATAATGTCTTCTAATTAGTAATCTAAACAAATTCTGATAAAAAAAAGCTTAATAAAGTTATTGTTTTGACTAATACGCAAGAAAACTATTTTTCCTATTTTTATATCGAGGTAATATATGGAGATCATTTAAATGCCATTTTTCTATGCGATGCAGTATATTGCATTCTCATGAAAACGTGACTGCTAGAATGTAGTAAATTTTGGAGAACGAGGCTTTTAAATAAAGAAATAAAATTCAAAAGATTAGGCTATGTTGTAAGATAAGAATAGGCTATAAATACGAAATGGTTTAAATCAAATTCGTCATAGAATGTGTCGTATGAAAAAAGTTGTCAAAATTACATATGTTTGAATAATCGAAATTAAACTACAAATCAACTAAAAAAAAAAGAAATGTAAGTCGGGGTTAAATTTTCCAGTATGAAAAATCCGGAATTCGGGAATACAATATAAAACAAGATTACGAATATTTAGTTTCACTAGCGATTTTCTTCAATATTAAATTCTCTAGAGATAATATTGCATTCTTCTTTCTTAGAAGCAGCGACGAGAAATTAATATTTCAGTGCGTCAATTCCTATTAGTTCTCCTTCAATCAAAATTTCTCATCTTTCGGCATCACTGAACATTTTTAAGCACAGTAAAAGATACATCTTTGAATAATAGATCATGACTATTCGATATTCAATAATCATTACAGTTTCAGTTGAAATTACTCTATTGATCTTATAGCTCAAAATCCGCAATGAATTTTCTGGTATCAAATCGCGTTAAATCTTTTAGAAAATTTCAGATGAAAGTTTTACTTTATCCGATACGATGTTAAACTAAAATTTAATTTCAAGTTTTTGTTACCAAAGTTGAAGGAAATCCATGTTTGTCATATCTTGCATCTGTGACATCCGATGTATACCTAGAAAATTCTGTAACCTGATAACTAAATCGTCTTAAAACTTCTAAAGCTAATTCTTCTGGAAACGTTTCGTTCGGCACTCTGTCTTATTTTCTGATTTAAATTCTACTTGTCAAAGCCCAGTGGATTTATTCGGTTTTCCACTAAGATACAGGTTTGCGTAATTCCATATACGTTGTGATTAAACGTTTCATTGGTAGAAATTAACTTGAGCAATTTCTAGCAAATAACGTACTTCAATAATTTTGGAAGAAAACATTTCAAGAGCGAGATTCGATAGCATCTCTCCGGACAAACACTGATAAATTACATTCATGTTTTAAAGCAGGACAGGAAAATAAGTTGTACTATTAGATCATCTTTAATGTAAAATTATCTATTTTGCGAATCCTGATCTTAGGCGTACTTTGTACGTTATAAATGAAACGTTAATACTGAAATTCATTGGATTTTAAATTATCAAAATATTTCCTGATATCGGTGAAAAAATTTACATAGATATAGTTAAAACTTCGTTTTTTTTTTTACTCCGTTATTTGGCTTTGACAGCAGCGTAAGACTTCTCTTTAAAATATCTTACAGTAAATCTGAATAGATAGCAACAGATAGAAGTTTCATCAAACTTAATATTTATTCTTTTTTAAAAAGCTAAGAGTTGATTTTAATCTCTTCTAAATCTCTCATTTGCATCTTTAAATAAGGAAAGATGCATATCATTAAAGATAAAACATAGTAACAGAATAATTCACTGTCTGTGGTTTGAGTTTTAGCTAGGCAATACGTGCCTTTAAAAAATTGTCAGGTAGATGTTGGAAAGGCACGCAAAGGAATATTTGAGAACTATTTTATATAAAAAGCACGAAATTTTTGATAAGTCATTTGGTTACTGGTCATTTAAGAGATTGAAATTGTTCTTTGCATCAATTCTGAAATTCAATATGTATAGGTATATTACATTAGGAGTGAATGTTTTGGGTTTAATGGGACATGCATATAATTAGTTGAAAATTTCCTTTTATCTGTTTCAGATACAGTTGAATCAGTCTTTGTCCTCAAAACGAACAATTTTTTTAGATAAAAATAGAATTGTATCGTAGAAACCAGTATAGAAGTGATGGCAATGGGCGCAAATTTTCTCTCGATTCTATTTTTCTATAAATACAACTTTATTCCTTTAGATATATCAAAGCATCGGTGTAGGTTATCCCCCACCCTAAAATCACACTAAATTTTTTGAGTTGTATATTGCACTGAGTGATGTTGTTGCCGCAGTATGTGAAATTGGTCTTGGATTTCAATGCGTGAATTAAAAACTATACAATTCATTGACTAAGAATAGTGGCAGGGGATTTTACAATGAATGTCACTGGTAGTCATAATAGATAGAGTGGAAACTGTACTGGATTGGCAATGGGATTGTTCGCTGTTAAAATTATGGTCTATTGTAGTGTAAGTCATGTATGCTATTTTAAGTGTGTGGGTCACTGTGATAGGGTAATGTGTTGAAACTGTGTGGTTCGTGGTGGAATGGATAATGCTGATGGTAGTGGATCTGTGGGTGTCTTAGTGGAGTTAGTAATACGTATGATAATGAAACCGAATATCATTTAGTTGATAATTATAGTTGATTGTGTAATACATGCGATATTAGAACAATGGTATTCGTAGTTGAATGGGTGATATATAGTATTGGAATTATGGGAGTCGTAGTGGTGTGCATAATAAGTGTATGTGGTGTTGGAATTTCGAGTGTCGTGGCGATGCGGGTGATGAGTGTATGTGGTGTTGGAAATTGTGGAGGTAGTGGCGGTGCGCGTAATGAGTATATGTGGTGTTGGAAATTGTGGAGGTAGTGGGCGGTGCGGGTAATGTATGTGTATGGAAATTGTGGAGGTAGTGGGCGGTGCGGGTAATGTATGTGTGTGGAAATTGTGGAGGTAGTGGGCGGTGCTGGTAATGTATGTGTGTGGAAATTGTGGAGGTAGTGGGCGGTGCTGGTAATGTATGTGTGTGGAAATTGTGGAGGTAGTGAACGGTGCGGGTAATGTATGTGTGTGGAAATTGTAGAGGTAGTGGACGGTGCGGGTAATGTATGTATGTGTGTGGGAATTGCGGAGGTAGTGGGCGGTGCGGGTAATGTATGTATGTGGGAATTGCGGAGGTAGTGCGTAGTATAAAAAAATATGGGGAGTGTATGAAAGGGGTTATTATTGGCAGTTGTGCTGAGAGATATTCGAGGCATTTGGTGCCTGGAAGGTCAGAGTACAAAAGCTTTTTGTGTGCTAATTTGTCAAGAAATAACATGTCATAATTTAATGAAGGAATGCCGTAATTTAAATTTCCTTTTAAGAATTATGTGAAAGAAATACACTTTTATGATTAAATTCGATAAATTCTTGTAAATCAAAGCATGTTTTTTGTAGTTTATTACGAGAAATTTTCTTTCCTTTGCCAAAATATAAAAATGTTCACCCTTACACATCCCCTGAAGGAATTTTCAGTTATTTCCAGGATCTGAAAATTTGGACCGTATAAAAAAAACTGGCTGAACTTTTTCTAATTTGATACTTCGATGTTAAAATTCGAAATTCGGTGCGTATTTCATTCATTTGATTTAATTAAATATTTCAAAAGGATATGTCTTCTGTATGGATGAAAATAAATTCATTAAAAGTTAATCATTTAACAAAGCCTCCATGATGGTTTTGAAAATGAAAGATGCCCACAATATTTTCGGAATAATAACGTTTTTATAAAAAATCAGATTATAAAGCATAAACTTAAACGGTTATATAATTGTCAATTTTACTAAATTGAATTATTCATGTTAGAGAAGTTCGGAGAATCTCAAGCTTAGGATTTAAAACGGATTTTAGTTTTATTCAGTAAACTACAGGGTTTAATAATATCCGTCTAATGTCTTTATTTTTCTACTTTAGATAGCTTGGTCCAAGCATTTTATACCAATCGTAGATTAAAATCTTATAATTTCATGGATTTATATAGAACTTTAGGAATCTTAATTTGTCTTTCTGTCTAATAGCAGAATATTGAGCAAATTTGTTTTCGGGAATCTCCAGTGTTCGTATGTTTGTTTATAGATATATCAAGCCCGGCAACTTAAATAAATGCAGTCTTTTCAAATTTTTTGAATCATTAAAAAATTAAACCCTTGAATGATCTTTCTCTATATTTTGAATCTTTTCCTCAATTTAATATTGATAATTTTTGTTCAGCATATAAAACATAGTTATAAAATATTTCCGGGTACTGAAGTGTCACTATTATGAAAAACCAATTTTATTTTTTAATATAAATCGACAATATTTTTCATATGTCGAGGCCATTTGGCACATTCGGGTCTAATAAATCATTGCTTTATCCTCCAACAGATGCAATTAAGGGACTATAAAATACAGTCATATATTTTGGGTGTAAATTTCTGTTTTATAGAATAAAAGTATAAAGCCGCTCTATATAATAGTTGCTTCCCACCTCAAAATGCTGTCTTCCCATTTTCGAGCAATTTCTTTATTTTTTACAATATAATTGCAGTTTGCTA
>JAPMOR010120922.1:386533-465810 GCA_026543865.1 Argiope aurantia | reverse complement strand
ACACACACACACACACACACACACACACACACACACACACACACACACACACACACACACACACACACACACACACACACGCACACACACGCACATACACACACGCACACGCACACGCACACACACACGCACACACACACTTTTCTTAAAAGATTTCTACACACGTTTCAATTGCTAAACTTTACATTCTCAATACAGCCTTAATCTTTTATTTCACTTTTATTTAATGAATATTTATAAAAACATATAGTCAAAAGAGTCTTTCAAAAGTAATAAAGGCCATGCCCCTTTTTTACATACTATTTATGACCACTATATGCTGACTATGCTATTACTCTTCATATTTGAAATACTATAATTTAAAATGTAAATAAATATAAGTAAAAATGAATCTTCTTTCGTCTCTAAGATTCCACTTCATCCTTTCAACCAGACTTTTGCATGATTGAAATTTTAAATCCCATTTAAAAATATGGTTCTTTCTAGACAAGCAATGTAATAGGATTTATTGATCAATGATCTTTGGAGTTATTTGCTGATTAGCGCAGAGGGCATGTGAAAGTTGGATTTATTTATGCAATGAGGAATGAAGTCTGATTACCGGGAATGATATGCCCATTAGGGCCAAAAATGTTCAGACACCATGATTATAAAGTTTATGATTCCATGGATTTTTCAAGAAAAATATCATGTTAAATAATACTCAATTTTTTAAATAAATAGATTTATGGTTACAAGCGTAAATCTATCGCAATAATAAATTTAAAAACAAATTTAGTTTAAAGCAGCGGTAGTGGTGCCATCGAATATTTTTAAAGGTGCTCTCTAATAATGGTACTGTTTGCCCCCCTCGCATAAAACTGTGAGTTTGTATCTGTGGATAAGACATCAACTCTATTGCAAAATATTGATGAATAATAGCTATGAAATAAAGATCTTCGGCTTGAATATTGAGTTTTCCATTAAATTTATCGTGTGATCATTGGTAATTAATCCTCGACCTGTATTTAAAACACACATATATGGAAAATCGAATATGTATTTTTGCGTCTTTTGTTTCGAGGCCGCGGTGGAATGGTGATAAGGTCTCGGCTTTGGATCTGGAGGGTTTCAGGTTCAAGATCCAATTCCACCGAAGAATCGTTGTGTAAGAGGGTCTGGTGCACGTTAAACCATCCGGGCCAAACATCCTCCCGTTGGTGTGGTGTGGTGTGGAGAGGAGTGCCAGCTCGCGTGCCATCCTCGTCATCTGATCGAGGTTCAAAATTACGAGGTCCGTCCCAAAATATCCCTAGTGTTGCTGTAAAACGGGACGTTAATATAACTAAAGCTTAAAGAAAAAAGCGTTTTTTTTATATCATTGAAATGAAATCAAAATTTGGCATAAAATTACAATTGTAATCACAAGACTACATACCTAATTCCATTTATTTAAGGAATTGAATTTACTTGCATGTAAAAGAACCGAAAGACAGATGGTAAACCCTTTTACAGGGCTTGAATTTTTATAAGTAGCATGCGTAATAAATTATATCTACTAGTTTTATACGTCTGTTGGTGGTCGTGTTAACTTGTACTCGAATTCTACTGTATGAAGTTCGTCCTACTAAATTTCTTCCAACAAGCTCAAAAAGTTTTTCAGTTATAGTATTCATACACAGACATGATACTGAAAATGTCAAAAAGTTCTGAATTATGCGAGTTTGTGAAAATCTCTAGTTCAAATTTTTTAAACAAATACAATAATTTCTATTTGCATATTTCGTTTAGGAGAAGTTAAAAAATAATTCGATTGTTTATTATTTCTTCGAAAACTATATTCGATAATTAATTAATCCATGCGCATTACTTCAATATTAATAAACAAATATATTTATTAAACAAGTATAAAAATTCAAATACTGAATTTTAATTAGCTAAATTATAGTACAGTTAATTAGAAAGTCTAGGTTTATAAAAGAGAGAATACAAATTAGAGGGCAAACGATAACCAACGATTTTTTTTTATTATTTTATGGAGTTTCTTGGCCATTTTAAGATACTTTCAACAAACCATAAATCAGTTTAGAATTTTTTTTCTGCTTAGTTCAGATTATATATTGATTTTTGCATATGAGATAAAAAAAATATATGTCAAATTATATATTACTAGCCGCCTTTGGCGACCAGCTGGTTCGCCAATATTACCACTCGCTACAATTTTCAATTAAATATTCTAAGTAACTGGTCTCTTAATAGATTCTGAAACAAAACATTTTTAATCTTCAAATTTTGATAGTCATACCAAATTTATACTGTTGTTTAGATCGTTTCGTTCAATTTACTACACTGGTGTGCAAAACTTAAGCAACAGGTATGTTTTTTGCTATAACTTCACGAGAAATCATCTGAGAGACATGAAATTCAGAAATGAGATACAGCATTTTGTTCTGAAAGAATGACGAAAGCATAGTTGCGCAGAAATGAATACAATGCATACAGTATGGAAAAAAACAAAAAAAGGCTTTATTGAACTCATAGTATCGTTACACATGATTGTCTGTTCAAGAGGAAGAACAGCAAGCAGATGTTCCTTAGTATGGGATATGCCCTGCCCTTACTGCAATGGTTGCTTCGCGCCGTCTCCCCATACTCAGCACCAGATTGTCCAACAGTTCTTGAGGTAAGAGTGCCCATTCCTCAATCAGCATCTATTTAAGTTGTCGGGTGTTCCCAGGAGGATGTAATCGTGCCGAAAGGCGTCTCCCCAAAGCATCCCACACATGTTCTATGGGATTTAAATCAGGGGAGCACGCCGGCCAATCCATTCGAGTGATATCTTCACTTTCCAGGAGCTCCTCAACAGCATGATTCCTGTGTGGCCGTGCATTGTCATCCATAATAACGAAGTCTGATCCAATGGCACCTCGGAACAGACACACATGGGGAAGGATCACCCTCCTGACAATAGCGATCTCCAGTTACAGAACCTCTGTCGAAAACGTGGAGCTCAGTCCGCCCGTTCATCATAACGCCTCCCCAGACGACAACTCCAGGACCACCGAAACGGTCTCTTTCCGTGATGTTACTGGGATGAAACCGTGTCCCGACCTCTCTCCAAATCAACTGGCGTTGGGAATCGCTTGTATGCTTTCGTCATTCTTTCAGAACAAAATGCTGTATCTCATTTCTGAATTTCATGTCTCTCAGATGATTTCTCGTGAAGTTATGGCAAAAAACATACCTGTTGCTTAAGTTTTGCACACCAGTGTATATATATTTTGCTAATTTGTTGTCATTTTCGGTAAAACTTCAACTTTAATGTAAAGTGTAAATGATGAAATTACCATTAATATAAAGATATGTTTTAATAAAACCAAGCGTTTTATTTTATTTATCATCTTTATTGTTATTTATTTATTATTATTATTATTGAATATGAGTATTGCAAACAGAATAGCTCGGTATATAAGCGTTATGTGAGCTACAAAATATTTTTCATAATTTATGTAATATCTCAAACAATAATTCAACAAAAATTTCTCAGATGCAGCATAAAATTCAGTTTTTAGTTGTGCTTTCAAGAGGATTGAAATGAAATCAATAATAATATTTTGTTCCGGCCTATAAATATATTTCAAAAATTATGAAGTCTAAATTTAATGCAGTAAGGTATCATATTCTGAGAAATATTTTGGACACACCAAATTTTAAATAAATGAATGAATGTTTCTATTTTCCACGATCAACTATGACTTTTTTTATGAAATTTTGAATGTTAAAAACTTAGAAAAAATCAACATTTTTATAATCTTAGGCCATTTAATCTTGAGAAACTTGCACGTTGATTGGCGTATTTTCTTTGAAACAATCGATGGAAAATCTAAAATTATTCTTTTTTTATTAAATAGTGATATTCAAATTTTTATAAATCAGTCAGTTTAGGTGTTTGATTTAGTTTATTGCAAATTAACTCTTTTTATTTAAAATTTTAGTGTTTCAAGAACATTTTGTTAATCGTGATTTCCACAGCAGAAGCTTTATGTAAAATCAAAAATTCGTTATTTATTAGAACATTTATTGAATCAAGTTACATAAAATATAATCATTTTACATTTAGATAATTTTAGCATATCTGTGTCTTACTAAAGGTTTACAAATTAGCTGTGTAGCTCTGATTTGAATGGATATCCTGTTCATATTAAACAAAACTTGCCTTAAAATAAAACTGATTTATTTGATTAATAATATAGCGAGTGTAAAAGATCATAAAAAAATTTTCTGGAATTTATTTTTTAGAAAAAATAATATTTCATATTCGTTTCATTTCCTACAGACACGTGCCGAAAATTATATTTTTGCAGATTTCATTTATAGATTTTTAGATTATAGGTAGTTAGATAGATTTTATTTCACTATAATAGTTTTTTTAATGGTGCACGTTTGTAGCATAAGGTTTTCTAAACATATCGAAATTTAATTGTTAAAAAGAAGATTTAGAAAGATGTGCAGATTAGAAAATGATATTTAAATCTGTTTGAAAACTTTTTTTTTTTTGAAGAATGTATAAAATTCTACTACACTTCGAAGATCCGTTGAGATTTCAGATTTGTAAACTACAGTTCCATTAAGAGCTCAGTAAGGAAGCAGCATATGTTCGGAAAGTAGTTTCAGACATTTTTTAAAACTAAAAAACAATTACTATTTGCAAAGTTTTTGGTTTTGCTCATTCCGAGGGTTTAGAAATGGAGAAAACTGTTATCTAGAGATTGTGACAAATATATTTCACTTTTGTGTGTGTTTTGCAATGCCGTGGGAGAGGAGTTATGTCAGGGGGTTCTGGTGACTGAATCTCGATTTCATCATCAAGAAGTTCCTAGTTCGAAATTTGATTCCTCAGGGAACCCGCCGTGTAAAAAGAAGATTGACTTGAATTAATTCCGTCATGAATATATGTTTTGAAGTGGAGTTAAGAATTCCATTATGGAATTCGAATAGAGTGATATCTTCATCATTTATTAAAGGTTCTAAATTGCATGGTCTAAACCAAATTAGTTCTAGTATATTGCTTTAAAAAGGTGTACATATAAGTAAACTGAAACAAATCCACGGTGTTTCCGCATTTGTTGCTGAACTGCCTTTTGGTTCATTTTCCTCATCAATATCTGAAAGTAATTAAAACTAACCTAAGAGGCTTTCACGAAAGGGTTTCGTATATTCTCTAAAGTAATCTTTATACCTCTCCTCCTATATATTTGTATACCACGAACTCAACAAGTGCTTCAGATTTTTAATTTCACACATGACTTTTATATGTTTTATAATATACTGGTACTTCTACATTTATTTCCTGCTGTTGGTGAACAATAGTTAAAAAAGAGCGACCCTTTACATAAAACACGAAGCTTCGATTCCGTGTTCTTAGTGAATCCTGCTGGCGATATTTGGTGATAAATAGCTCATTCGTTAATATACAAATACCAGAAAGCTGAAGGTGTGTTTTGGATATCATTTTTAAGATTTATTGAAACTAGCGTTTGACATAAAAGTTAATTATATTCATTGGATAAAATACCAAATTCTACATACTTAATTTGTTAAGTTATCGAATTATTATGTTTACGTGTGCGTAGAAGTAGACTTAATTTGTTATCGAATTATCATGTTTACGTGTACGCAGAAGTACAGATCGATAGACAGTTCACTTCTTAACGGATATGAGTTCAGATTTTTGTATAGATTTACACTTTAGATTCTAAATTTGTGTACCAGTTTTTATATTATTCAAGGAATTTATAAATTTATTAATTAATTTTTGAATTTATCGAGTTCCCTTCTGCTGCAGCAGCCGGACAAACAGCATTCCTCTGAATGAATTTCGTTCAAAATTTCACAGATACCAATTTCCATACCTCTAACCTCAAAGACGTTTGTAACTATCGTGTTCACGAACGGATTGATAGAGCAGCAAACAAACATAATTCCAAAAATCAGTTTTTTGAATTCAGGAGGATCTAGAATAAGAAAATATGTTAAAATTTCGAGATCTAATTTTTTGACGATTACAGTAATCTTGTTTTGTTATTTGTATACGAGAAACTAAAAATGGGAGAAAGAAATATGCTGGATGGAACGGAGAATTCTGTACGAATTGGATTTCCTTCTTTAAGATAAGTATGTAAATTCGCATTCCTATGTGCTCGAATTTATCTGAAGTCATAAGAAAATGTGGGCATTTATTATTACTGTATTTCAGGGAGAATTTACTAGCCTGGAATTACATATTACTGTACTGATGTGTCAACAAGAATTTGAGATAATCCTTATAAGCGAAAAAGTACGTCCATTATGACTGCTAATAATTTTCTAACGTAATTCAACTAACCGCATCTTTTAGGGTGGGTGATGATTTAAATCTTACTTCACCTAATATATCTAGCGAACCTCAAGCAAACTTGCAATACTCCGGGAGAAGGGGAAATGTGGCATCGTCTGTTGGCCAAGGCCAATTTGGTCACCACCTAAGACAGAAATGCAATCAAATATATGGGATATAGGGTCGCGTTTCTGAGACATTTTCAGGCTTGGGATATACTTTTGGCTCATATTGCGCTTTACTAAAATAATCTGAAGAAACTACAGCAGCCATTAACTGGTAGTTAAAATTTACCATATTGTGAATGTTCCTGGTTAAATATATAGTCTTAGAATAAAATATCTGATATATTCCTCGTTTCATGTTTCTTAATTATGCCATTGTTTGTATCCTTTAGGCCAAAGTGGGCATAATTTTTAGTAAATACACAGCATTACCATTGGCATTTATGGTCAACGTTACATTTTTTTTCTTTTTCTTTCTTTTTCATGTAAACAGCCCGGATATGAAAAAGTAGCAATTCTTTCTTATAAAAACAAATCAAAATGAAAAGATTAAGCTTATCACATGGGAAATTCACTTTTTAATAAGTGAAGACAATTACAAAATATAACATAATTTTCCACGATTTTATCCACAAGATTGTACATTTCTTTCCAGAATATTTTTTACTGCTATTTTACTTTAATTTAAAATTTCATTGACAAATAAATAACTAATTTCATTTAAAATTTTCTGTTTAATAAGAACTGTTCTTTTACGAAAGAAATTTAAAATACCGATTATGAACCGGAGTTTACAGACAAATCACCTTCATTTTTCAACCGAGTTCTTAATGTTCCTGTAGTTATTTGATAAGAGAGTAAAGAAATCATTAAAATTAAAATATTTTTAATAAGATATTTTCGATTTTATAAACAAGATAAATAAAATTTTTTAAGCAAATGTGATCTACGAAACGAAATTCAAGCAACACGAATTACTATCAGTTCATCATCTTTGAATTAATTTATAGTTTTCAGATGGTTATTAATTTATAGGTTCAGATGGTTTGGTAGGGATACTTATTAACAAAAAATTAAGTTTTCAAACCAAAGTTAAGAAACTTTGACATGAATTTGATCATTTGGACAGTTCTGCAATTAAATTTAGTTTTAAAACCTATTCTTTAATTCTCAGCTCCTAGATAATTAAACAAATGACCAAAAGTTAAGGAATTTTAAAATCATGAGCAAATCACAAGTAGAATTTAACCATCTGAAGTTCTGAACTTTCGAACTATGGCATTTATTGATTTTTTTTTCTCATCAAACAACTGGAAAATAATAAAGAATTTCTGTGCTAGTATGTCCGTGTTTGCAAAAAATACACCTTTACTCTAATATGAACACCAGAACAGTTTTGTCTGACTTTACACTCACCCTCTCTTCTCATCGTCTTAAAATTGAGTTATGCCTCCCAGACGATGGACGAAATCCTTTATTTCCCTCCCCCATTCCTTAAAAAGTCACGTGGCTCTCTTTTTACCCATCATTCATCGCGCGGCGGAGACTTCACAAAGCGCGCGCTGTTCCCCCTTTTTCCACTTCTTTTCTCCGCAAAACTTCTGTGACTGAGTGGCAAGAGGAAAAAGAACTGCACCCTGGCGGTCGTCAGTTTTGTGTTGTTGTGTGTGGGTCCGGCCTTCTCGCTATGGTGACGACCGGATGACCCGGAGAGCATGTGTCCGGTCAGACAAGACAGATCACTCCCTCATGTCCGGTTGCTCGCGGTCCGGCCAGGGCGAGATTCGCGTCGCCTTCATCGAGCTTTTCGATTTAGGCGGACGTTTCGACGCGCGGAAGAAAAGCCGCGATCGCGGGAGAGATGAGGGGGATGACGACTGCAGGAGAGATTCCACCGCGAGTGCAAAAGTTGGCCTGATTGATGGCAAAACAAGCAGGAAAAATCGGCAAAAAGACGCGGCCTGCAGGAAGAGGCAGCAAGTGGTGAATAACTTCTTGGAGAGACCAAGAGGATGGAAAGCAATCGCTTACCATCTGTCACTGTAAGTTTCTAAAACAGTTTCTTTTATTGGCAGGAGTGTTGGTAAGCAGTAAACCAACCCTGTGAAATTCTTAGTGGTTACTCGAGAGTAAAAAGTTTATTTTTGCTTTTGAAGAATTATCTGGATTAGCTTATAGCTTCACATGAAAACCTGGAATAATAATAATGATGATATAAGGATAATTCACATGCTAATGATTTCTAAGAAGACAAATCTAACAAATTGCTTCCTGGATTGTAGATATTCATAAAAGAGTTAAGTTGGGCATTAAAAATATTAATCAGAATTTTAATAACTTAAAAATCAATCTAGGGCAGTAATATATAATTAACGTGATAATTTTCCTAATCTGGAATAATATTTGTAAATAGTGAGATATGAAAATCTTTATGCTTAAAATGAAACTTTCCATAGAACCTTACGTTAACAAATTATTTCTTTGTGAACTATGTTCTCAGGAAAAAGTAAAAAAGGACTTTTTAAAAATTTCAATTATATATATATAATATAGTACTATATGCTCAGTTCTATTCTATATTATATTCTTATTTATATGTAGAGTACTGTACGCATATAGAAATATATGTTCCAAAAAAAGTGAAAAAGTTCTTTTTTAAAATTTTAATTCTTATTTAGATCGTTTAAAGCTGTTCGAAATTTTATTGTTTTCGTCAATAACATTTACTTTTACACCACTTTAAAATTTCAAGATTTTAACGTTTTGTTAATACCAAAATAATTTTCGTGATTTTTTTTTATTTTAACAATTTTTCAAGCATTATTTAGAATAATGTTTTTTGTTGTTGTAATGAAGTGGAACACAATTTTATTGCTTCGTTAAATTCTTTATTCTAAAGCTCTGCGAAGCGTTAAGGTAAAAAAAAAAAAATTAAGGAGAGAGTGCTAAAACAGAATTTTCACTTTTATTGTAGTATTTTAGGCTAGTATTCCTTCTGTTAAATTTGTTATATAAAAATCTTAAAGCATAAAAGGCAACGGCTCATGATAAAAACAAGATCAATGAATCAAGTCAAAAATATAATGATGATGTTTTGCCTTATTTTATCTTATGGGCCAGTAGAACTATTTGAATCTAGTAAACAAATAAATTATATTGTCTAATGTATTAGACCGAAATTCTGCATTCAGAAAATGCAGACGATTTTTCTGATAAGAGTTAAAATGATACATGAAACTCAAAAGAATTTTAGAAATAGTTTCGTTTCAAAATGTACAATTATTTTTTCTGTATAAATTTTTTAAAATTAATTTAAATAAATTTTGTTGAAACTTGCGTCATATTCCATGATTTTTTTTATTTGTCAATTTAGAATATTTTCACATTCTATTAAAATTTTGTTTATAATTGACAGTAATAATAATAAAACGTTAACTATAATTTCTTTGTATCATAAACAATTCCTCCCTTCAATTATACTCTAAATAAGTTAGTATGATTTATTCTTTCAATTATACCCTAAATTAATTGGTATAATTTCTCATGTTTTATAACACTACATTCTTAATTTTGTAATTCTTAAAGACAATGCTCGAAACATTGACATACTTAAGGTGAAACTTAAACAAAATGCCAATAATTTTATTGAAAAATTATTGGCATTATGTAAATTATATTTTAATTAAAAAGTCCGGTTTTATCCAAAAAGTTTTGCTTATTATATCCAAAACTTAATATATACCTTCTTTCGATTTATTCATGTGATTTTCATCAAAGTTCTTCTTTAATTTTCAATTTCAAGAAAATTTTAAACTTTGAAAAAATTATTTAGATGGCACATAAAATAATGTTGAGTAATGCAATTTTTATTTTTTTATTTTTGATATACTTCTTTATAAATATACAATTCATTCGAATTTTTTTTCATTCTTTAATAATTATTTTTATCGAATTTTCCTAAATCTCATTTGAATAAAATCACAATAACTCTTAAACTAGAAATCTAATGTTGCCTCGGAAAAAATAATGATTATCTTATACACCTGAAATAAATTGTATGACAAATAGACGATATTGTTTCTATGTTTCAAGTTTAAATTTTTAAAATATGATTCTTTTGTCTTGCATATTAGCAATTTACAAGGATGTAGTGGATTCATTTTTCTTCCGTTTTTATCATTCCAATTATAATTTTTATTAATAGCAAATTAAATTTCCCCCCGTTAGGTAAGAAATTGAAAATTCCAA
The DNA here is from genome assembly GCA_026543865.1 of Argiope aurantia. NCBI lineage: Eukaryota > Metazoa > Arthropoda > Arachnida > Araneae > Araneidae > Argiope > Argiope aurantia. The sequence continues at coordinate 455,202 of JAPMOR010120922.1, read as the reverse complement.
AACAAGTCTTCATCTAAAAATTATTTTATATCCTGATAAATATTTTACAGAAATATATGTATTAATATTCCAGAACCTTTTTGAAACAAAAGTCTTAAATTCAAAGCATACACTTTTGTAAAGAATAAGATGCATCAAAATGAATTTTATAAATCTTATTTAACAGGATTTAGTTCATGTTTGAGAAGATTAAATTTTTTAATTTACCTTTCATTTATACATATGCTATAGTTTTGAAATTTTATCCAATTATGAACTCTCTATGAAAAAATGTTATTTTAATATTTTTAGAACTTAATTCTCTACGAACTGATTCATTTAATTTAATTTTTTACCATAAGAATGACGTCATAAATAAGGAAATTGAGAGACAATAAATAATTATGATTCCGTAATATTTTATTAAAGAATAATAAAGTAAAAATAGAAATAAATACTTTCAAACTCTAGAAAAACTCTATTAAAAAGTGATTTTTCACAAACATTGTCCTTTTTCTAATTTAATGACATAATTTTTGTTTAATTAAGTGTAGACGAGTTTCCTTGTTTTATTTGATCAGTTTTCAAATCAAGTTTAATCGAATTCAAATTTAATATTTTTTTTAAGTTCAGCCATTTGAAGTTTACAGTATGATTTCAGACAATATAGGATTCAATGAATACTGTTTCTGGTCTAGGTTGTATTCCACATATTTAATGATATAAAGAACATTTCTGAGAGAATTTGACGAATCCTTTCTAATATATATTTTATTTGAGTCTTACATACTTATTTTTTTCCTATTGAGAATTTCAATATAATTTTACTGCAAAGGTCTCAAAAGAATCAGTAAATTTTTAATTACTCTAATTTTTCCTCGTTTTTATCATAATTTTATTTACACTATTAAAAGCTTTTTTGAATAATTTGGAAGTAACTGATTTAATTAATGAAATCCATTCACTTTTCTTCAGAACCTATGTCAAAGCATAATTAATTAAAAGTTTTACATTTTCGAATTTTTTAGAGGGTAAGGATTTTGAATTTAAGCACTCTCGTCTTTATTTATACAGCATTTAAATCATTTGCGCTTTGAAAATACTACAAAAACAAAATCACTCATTTGTTATAGCCTTTTATAACAATATGAAGAAATTAACTAAAAAAACTAATTTTCATTCAGTTTTCAATCATGAAAAAATTTATTTATATCAAATTTTCTACTGTTATAGGTTTAAATCATACATAATCATATTTAAAAAATTCCTAATCAGAAACAATTTTCTATTTACAATTAATATTTTAGGATTTGTAAATTAATAGCAAAATGTTTTATTTCTAATGTTTTGGCAAATTTAGAGATTGATTTGGATTTTGTGGCTCTCTCTTTCTATGTAAAATGATCATATATTTATCCCATTCAATTTACGCTAAAAAAATAATAATCTGCCATCTGATTTATTTATATCTGAAAATTTTCTTTGAAACGAAGAATTTAAAAAATCTGAAATAAAATATTTCATTTTTTTTCAGAATCTGATTATATATCTCAAAGAAATCAAAATGAAAATATATTTTAGGAATTCGAAAGATATATGAATTTTTGGAATTCGAAAGATATACAAATTTTTGGAATTAGGAATTTTCTTAAAAAATTCAAGCAATTATTGAAGAGTATTTTAATTTAGGTATTGAAAGCATTTCTTAAGAACTGAGGATGTCAAAACTCGAAGTTATTTATTTTTTAAGGCATCTAAGTGTAATACATAAATCTACTCTACTTAAAGATTGAATTAATTATTCTTTTTTTTTCACTTCCCATAAATAAATGGAATTTTCCCAACATCTCTGAATTTGATATTCTTCAATTTGTAAATGAATTTTCTTCAAAAAATTTTTCGAGATTTATGAACCCAATTTAATTCCCATATTTCATCCTAGCGTAGATATTCCATTAAATACTTGATTTCCAGTAATTTATAGTAACATATATGCAGATAAACTGTTTATCATAAGTTTTGCTAACTTTTTAAGAAAAATATTTTCTACCTTTATTTTATTATTTAATCTTTCATATTAAATAATTTTATGAAATTTTTTCACCCTTATTTCACATTATACTGGCCCCATTTCATAATTAATTTGATGAATAATTTAAGTCGGTTTCTCTAAAATCTTCGTTTCTTCTTAAAAACTTGAACAGATTTTTTTTGTATACAGTCCCTTTTAAAATAACCGGTGCTAAGTAGTGGTATTTTTATGAGAAGTCCAAAGCAGTTTGTCTCGGACAAGATCATCAATAATGCTGTTTTCCGCAGTTCTACCATAATTTTCATTTGCCTTTCTGAAAACTTCTTCCTCCACCAAGATGAAATATTTAACCATTTCCAGTATAACTACACAATTTTTTTCTTCTCCGACCCACTTAACTACTATTAGTTTCTTCTTGCATTTAGTAAAAGGAATTTAATACAATTTTTTTGACATTAATAACGTGAGGAGTTATTTTCTTACTGATTAAATAATTACTTTTATATTTGTATCAATATTTTTGTATTCTTGTGAATTTCATATTTTTATAAGTAGAGACAGTAAGATTTGTATAGCTGCTTAAGGTATTTTCAGTATCTTTTATTTGTAATCAAAACTATTATTAACTGAAAACTGGTTTTCTAACCAGTAACTGTTTATTTCAGTTTTGGAATTTGGATAAAAAGTAAATATATAAATGTTTATTCAAGATAAAAAGAAATAAGTTTTTCATTCTTCTCTCTATGATGTCATAGTATATTGAATTAAGTATTTAGATTATTTTTTATTTTGAAGAATTTCTCCATAATATAGCATTACAACCAGAGGCTCTCATTTTGATAAAATTAGACTTACACAACTGAGCAAACATTGGATTTTAATGCAATACGTAGGGCGTCCCAAGAAAATCATACGTTAACTTAGGGCGTATAAAAACAATCATACATTAACTCTATAATTACGATTTGGACAGTCTCGAGATACCATATATATTCAAGATCACTAAATGATAAAGAAAGTATTTTCGAAGATAAAAAAACTTAAGGTTCATGCATATAAAAGTGAGATATTTTCACAATAGACGGTAGGATTGCAAAATTAAAGTAGTACCCCTACAAAAGATTCTTGGCAGTAAAATAAATAATAATGCCAGATAAAATGCTCACCACAAGAAAAATATGTATTGTTAATTTATGCTGTTGTGAATATAATAGTATAAAAATACACAGTAGCACAACAACGCAGTTGAAGGCGCAGTATCATTAGAGATTGTCCGCAGAATGACAGATGCAATGTAAGAAAGGAAAAAGTATCGTCAACATGTATTGGGAATATTTCATAAGTTGGCTGTCACTTGATGTGCCTTTGATTTACACATATTAAGGAATTTGATAGCATTCTTTTTATTGTTATTAGTTTATTGTTAAAAATTAAAATAGCATACGATCAGTTAGGTTATTCGATTCATGGACATAATTCAAGGCAGCGAACGTCGAAAATTAAGTATTTACAGGCCATCTAAAACAATACAGTTTTGCTAGCAACTTTTCATGTAACTTCATTGTAACGCCGTTGAAAATTCATTTTCTACTAAACATGTGCTGTGTGTATATTTTGTGTGTTTATCTTTTTCTTTTATTTAATTCTCTGTCAAAGAAACCGTTTATAGTTGTCTTATTTATATACTCCATAAATCTTGTAAACATCTTGGGATATACTGTATGTATTATGCTCACTAGATAGTCATATTCTACACCCACGCATTAAGATGCATCATATAATAAATTTTCAAATAGAGAGTGGCCAAAAATTAACTTCTTTTTCGCCTTATTCGGATATATCTGCAACTAAAACTTATAAATGATATCAAATCTGATTTCATATACAAACTATGGAGGATATGGGGAGATGCGTTTTGTAAAACTATTTCCCGACAAGCGCTATCATGCGCATATTATTAGAAAATTTTCACAATCCAAGTAAAATATATATATTTCTAAATCTTACTTGACAGGAGTGCCACTTATTAATATGAAAAAGAAGAATGCTAACAATCAATGAACAGTTATTTACTTGATTGCTGATTTGTACTTAATATGTTTCTAATATTGGCTGAATGTTCCTTTATTTGTAAAATATTATGAAGGAAATTTTTTCTTCTAAAAATTATTATTTATATTTTAAGGGATTAGTATCATCTGTATCTTCCAGTCTTGGGGCAAAATTTACTTTCATTTCGTTCACTAATTTTAGTTGCCAGTACCTTCAAAATAATCTTATTCCCACTGTTTATATCAAATTCAAATAATGTTGTGCATATTTTAGAGTCGTTAATGAACTAGGGTTCATTAATAATTTTAATTTGCTTTATAACTTTAGATTTTTTTATAGCTATTCTACATTATATTTTTGCAAAATGCTTATATTTTGCCTAACAATGTGAAAGAATACCAAACAAATATTACCTGAACCTTTACATGAATATTTTGGGTCCTGTTATGTTTGTGTCGAAAATGGTTATTTTTCAAGTGACCCATTGTATTTTTACAGTTTTAATTGGGAAAAATAAAATTCGCATCGTTAGTAGTAAATTCAGACAGCTCATAATGAATTATGATCATACTAAACGTAGTAAAGATAATGTGAATCATTATGTTATGATAACAATTTCTTTATTTTCTAAATTATATATTTCTGCTTACAGATTGTATTCTTAAATTTTCTTGCATATAAAAATAATAAGCTTCTTATAGATCCTACAGTTATTTTCAAAATTCTAAGTTCAGGTAATACTCTCGTTACCATTTATTTCATGTTTGTTTCATAACTCCCTTATAAAAAAAATACTTTGGAAAATGATGCTGTAAAACATTAGATTTAAAGACCATTTGACGAAAACAATTTACTAAAATTTAACAAATTACTAAAAACTGTATGTATACATCCAAAATTGATCATGATTGTTGGATTATATATTCATCTTTCCTTTTTATATGAAAGTTGCTTATTATTTTGTAGTATATTAAATGAAAAAAAAATGCCAAGGAAAAATAACAAACTTGAATTGAATCTGCAGTTTTTCAGTATACTGATCTCCATTCAGAATAAAAACTTAACGCCTTTGAGTTTAGGTCAGCAGTCGACAGTATTTTTGCTAATAAGATTGTTCGAATCCTCATAAGAAGAGTAATAATGTACCTTTATATGTATATCTTTTGTTATGAGAGATATAAGATGATGAAATTTATTAGCTCTAAGATTTCAACAAAAATAATGAAAGCATTAAAAGGAGAACTTAAAATAATTGGCCAAATGGGTAAGCCAATGGATTTACATCTAGAGCTTCAAATGGCTATATTTTTATATTTAACGAGGCTACCACTGTCTAGATTCCTCCTGTAATCATAAACATCTATAACAAGACATTTCAGGTCAGATTAATAAGATAAATATACACGTTCTTCGTAAGGTCCTGGATTAAGCACCTGCTTTAAGTCCCATTTCACAAAATTGGGCATATAGAGTCATAATTTTTTAATCACTAATTTGTTACAGAAGTTCGGATAATTGTTCTTTAATTAATTTATCAGGAGTGGCTTCCAACTAGACAGCTCCTTATTGCCACAGAATTGAGAAAAAGACGTGAAAAAGTCAACTTAAAATATTAGTTACTAGTTGCCACATGAATAAATCTATAAAAAATTTTAAATTGTGTATTATAATATATTAGGATAATATTAAGACTCCATCAAGTGAAATTTGTTTGGCACCTATCTATTTGATTACACTCACTTTGTCATTTTAGTATTTATAAATACTGTAATAACTAATGATTTATCTGTTTAAACATAAATGTCTTTGTAAATAATTGAAAATGACATTTAATAGATTTTCACAAAATTAGTAAAATAAAATAAATAATCTAAGATAAATCATTAACATATTGCTTAAGTTTAATATGTTAAAACGTATCGAATCTTAACTGACCAGTTTATTCAAAGATTTTTTGAAAATGTCCACTGCTTACGGCAGCAAAATGTCTAAATCCACCGCTGTAATTTATCATAACTTGTCACATGTCAAACCTCGAGCCAAGTTAATCTTGGCATTCATTGCACATCTTTGAAGTGCAAGAAATGAGTTCACGTCGCAGCATTGTATAAGGCAATATGTATTTAAATGTCACTTGACGTTTGAACTAACTTTTGTCATGTGAATTGATGATATTTCAAAACCACTTTTTTGCATTGAACAAAATCAACTATTTATACATTGAATAATACATTCCTCGAAGGAGAAATTTTAAGAAATAGCATCTAGCATATTTGTATTCCCAAGTATTCACCAATTATTCTTAAGTAATGAATATGATATTAGCATTTCTCTAATAATAATAATAATAATGAATATGGTATTAAGAATCTGAGTATTAATATATCTCAAGTAATTACCAATTATTATTCTAAAAAAATTACAGAGGAAAAATGTACGTAAATTTCTTCCATATATTTATTTTAAGAATGGAAAAAAATTAGATTGAATTATTGGAAACTGTCAATACCAATTTATTGTTAGACAGCTAAAAATATAAAAAAAGGAATGATGTATGTCAATATAATCAAGACTACGTGACAGAAAAATGATCATTATATTAATGCTAATGATCATATTCCTCACCAAAAAATATTCTAGATGAATGATAAATGATGAATGTAAAGCAGAATAACATATTTAAGAATATCTAGAGAATAGAAAGGATATTTTTTTCTACTTTCCAATGTATGCCTTCCTTTATTAGTTGACAATATATTTTCCAACAGAAACTAAGAAAAATCACCAGTGGAAAAAAGATTATCATCCCAGCAAACATTACTTAAATTTCTTGCATATTTTTAGAATAAGAATGGAAAAACAAGACTGAATTTTATTTCTGGAAACTGTCTACATCAATTTATTGTTAGACAGCTAAAAATATAAAAAGGAATGATGTATTTCAATATAATCATGCCGACAATTGTGATAGAAACAGAAATTTGATGATGATTGTTTTAATGCTAATGACCACATACCTCGCCGAATATTATTCTAGAAGAATGGTGCTGTAATGAATGTAAAGCAAAGAAGCAGATTTATGGATATCTAGAAAATAGAAAGAATTCTTTTCTGTTTTCTATTTATGCTTTCCTTTATTAGTTGCCAATATATTTGCCAACAGAAATTAAGAAAAAACACCAGAGGAAGAAAAAAAATTACCATTTCAGAAGAAGCAATGAATTATTGTTTACAGATCAACATTTACAAATTGCCTAATATTGTTTTGCAAAAGGAAAAGGCTATAATAATTTCTACTCAGTTTTTGAAACCACAAAATCATTTAATGACGACTCTGTAAATAGATTTCTAAAAAGATAAGAATGAAAACAACTATTGACACTGTACCTATAACCGGATTCTCCGACCCGCCCGGGTGTACACGGAAAAATCTGAATGACCGGACCACCGCAACAGCAACACTGGCGGGAAATATAGTTCAGTCCTAAGGGCCATCACCGACCATGGTATAACCCTTCCTTTTGGATGTATGCTCCGTCATCGATGGGAGGCAGCCGGTCCCCACCTTTTTATGTATCCACCAAGGTGGCGAGTACCAACCACCATACCAGAAACTTTTCTTTCTCAGTTACGAGGTGTATCCCCCGAGTGGGAGCTATTGCCACTGAAAAGAAACTGTTCGCAAATTGTTATTTAAAACAGAGAACTACTCGAGATTTATTTTTTAGGAAGGAAGATAGGTAGATAGATTACTGATATAGATAATTATTTATTTTCCTACGTTTCTCCAAAGATTTTATATTATTTATGATTTTTTAAAATCACTGATTATGAATTTAAAATTGTATATTGAATTATTACACACTAATGTTTAAAATTTCAGTCTCCAAAAGACAGACAACTGACTGCATTCTAGAAAAGTATGAATTGAGCATGCAAATTTCAATCAGCGTTTGAAATTTCAAAATGAGCTTTAATATATTCCATATTAACATTTTCAGGTTATTGCATTTTAATTATATATTTTATGATTGATGAGTTCAGAAAAACTTTGTTAACGTTATGTTTTTGAAAAAGGACTGATGAAGAATTAAAAATAATTGTGTGGATCAATCATTAATATTTGATTTGAAAATTTCAGTCTTAAAGAGAGAGAAAATTGAAGCCCTTCTAGAATAAAACATACAAATTCTAAACATTTTTTATAATTTCTGAGTATCTTTGAATGCAATCGATGCCAATATTTCGCAGGTTAAGGAAAGTTAATACATATTTATGTGGTATAACTGTTGCATTGAAAACTAGAGCGAAACAAAATCAAATTTTCATCATATTGAACTAAGCATCACAATTTATAAATATTAAAATCGAACAATTTAACAATTGCTTCTTTCGAAAATAAGGCAGTAAAACTTTTTTCGATTTGTTCTAGTTTTGAGAGAAAACAAGTTTTACATGTTAATGTGCTATTTATGTTAGTTTAGGTTAATTATATTAATATCTCATTTTAAAGCATCAGTAGGACTATTTTGAGTCGACCCTCGTAAGTCTGAAACATGATCAGAATACGAGGACACCTGGACAGCCCTCTCCCCAAGCTTTCGCACTATATTAGAGGAAGTACATTTAGTTTCAACAGATTTAAGCAGAGACCTTACCATCAGGCCCCTTCGTCCTATATGATGTTGCATAACTCACTTTAGCATATATTTTGATTAAATCTTTAGTTCGCAACATCGAAATTATATTACACATTAAAGATCATTTTTTTCAACACTCAATTCAAAGATTGTATAGGATAATTTTATCAATTTATAAATAATGACTTTTCATTCCCATTAAAATCGTTTGAATAAAGGTTTTTCAAACACATTCATTTAACTTGATTTATTTCATGCTTGTAAAAATTAAAGTTTGTAATCTTTTTTACATATATTTCATAACGCTCTACAGTTGTAAAATTTTATATACTAATGTATTCTCCATAATACTACACTGTCGTAATATTTATAGAACTTAACTGTCATTTAGTCGAAAGGTTCCATAAAATATCGAACAAGTGGCCCCAACTTATACGGAATTTAATAAGAGACTTTTTTGAAATTACAAGATATTTAATTAATATTAAAATAAAAAAATAGTTAGAATATAAAAATCTCTGATTTTTAGCACATTAATAAAGATGCTTTTTTATGGTTGTTTTTATCGATTTAAAATAATTTAAGGAAGCAGCCTTATTTAAATGCTACTATTTCTATCTAGAAAAATATTTACCCTATAATTTCCGGTTTAAGTAAAGATTAGAGTTTACGAGGTATTTTGCTGTCACAATTCTAATTAAAATTTAACTTTTAATTTGTAGAAACTGTAGTAAAAAATTAGGATTTTCTTCACTGCGCATCATAGTTTTAAACTTCATAAAACGAGATGCATTTTTATTTTCAATACCGCTTCTTAGAAACTTGAAGTTCACTAATTTATCCAAAATAATTTCCACCCATTAAAATACTTAATATGCTATTAAGTTACTTAACAGTGAAAAAAATTGAACCCTGTTTCCAGAAAATTATAGGACAATTTTTATATCATCTGTTTAGTTTTTGAATATTTAAAAACTTGTTATCTATTGATTTTATATATTCCAGAATGTACTTAATATTACTCCAAATCCATTTTAATAAATCTCGTGACAAGAATAATTATATTTTTTATGTAATATATTTTCTGCAAGGAAAAATCAAATTAGTAATAATTTTGTTACTAAAAATATATTTAATAAGATATTTGTAGATATATTGGATAGTAAATTGAAAACTCTCATTGAAAGAACTTCATTATAATATAGGATATTACTTAAATTAAAAATTAAGGGTTATTCTAAAAGATAAAATAGAATTTAAATATTTATTTCTAATGAAATATAATAGATAAAAATATTTACGATATATCATTGATTAGAAGAAATTTAAATTTTTGTTTTACGCATTTGAATAACCATGTGACAAACGACGTTGTTGTTGGTTGCTTTTACAAAAACTGAATTCATTGTTGCAATGTGGTGTGCATTTCATTGTAAGCTCCAGAATGAGCAGTCTTATCATCAATAAATTTACAACTGGTACAAGAAATTCGTAGAAAAGGGCTGCATTTGCAAACGGTCAAAGGTTTCTATTGGCTATCCTGGCACATCAGATGAAAATGCTGTACGCATCCAAATTGTTTCCAAACTGTAACTCTAACTATGGAGCTAATTAAAGGACAGTGTGTTTGTATACTTTTCAAGAACGGTAGATCGTATTTTTACAGCAGTGATTTCTATAATTAGGGACACTACTCCATATGTAACAAAAAAATAAACTTCTAGTCTGATATTTTCGAATAAAAAATGGAGCTCATGATGACCGCATGATATAAAATTTTGAATTTTCTTCTGTCCGTTAATGTGAAGTCATTTTCTCTACTTATTATATTTTCTTTCCGGATTTACAAAGAAATGCATGCTACACTGCAACGGTGGATTCGTTTTCCGCATGCAGCAACAAACACACAGCATCGTAAGGAGACAACAGCTCTTTTCCACCAAAATTATTCAAATACTTGAAATAAAAATTTGAAATTTCTTCTATTTAGTTATGTATCGTATGTGTTTCTATCTATTATCGTTTATAATAAATATTTTAAACCTGATCAGCGTTTATTAATAACTCTATATAACTGAAAAGGTAAAGTCTTTAAATCAAGAAAAAAAATAAAGATTTTGGTTCTATTTTTCAATTACAGTTTTTCTTTTATTTACATTTGCTTAATTTTTTCATGATAAGCAATTCAATCTGCTGAAAAAATGCGATCTTGTCAATTGAAAAATTATTTTACTTTCGATTTCAATATTTTAATTTGTAATATAGGATGAAGTTTCTTTAAAGAATTGGGAAAATAATTCAGGGAAATGTATTAACGAGGGAAAGTATTTTTTCTGATTTGTTGTAAGCAAACCCTGTAAACCTCTCGATACCCTACTATTTCGAAAACCAAGTAGTGTTTCTTGTTTATAAGTCCCTGAAATCAAAGAAATAAAAAATCGAATTTTATTCGAACTGCAAAATTAAATTTAATTAGTAATTTTTAATATAAATTAATGCATTTACAAAAACATAGGAAATAAAAGAATTGTTAATAACTAAGCTATTAATTTCCCGATATCCTGCTATTTCAAATACCAGGTTATAATTACTCTTGAATTGACTATTAAACAAGAAGCATCAGAATCTTCAAATTTTATTGTCAACTTTTCTTGTTTATAAGTCTCTTTAATCTATTAAATTAAAAATGGAATTTTATTTGGATTACAAAAATAAATTTAATTGGTAATTTGTATTAAATTTATTTTAAAATTAATTTTATTTAACTAATTAAAATTGATTTTAATTTTTAATTTATTTTAAAATTAATGTATTGACAAAAAATAGAGAATAAGGAAATTGAGCCATCAATAACTGAAAAGTTGAATTTGGTAAGAGAAAATTGCAAGCAGTTCTCTCTGCTAAAATTTGTTATTTTTAAGATATTCTTTTGACATTATTATAGAAACCAGCAGGAGCTTTCTCATAAACTTAATGTGACCCTGTTTTGTGATTTTTCCTGGTAAGTGTCTTCATCCCCTGAACGTATAGAGGCGTGGCAAAGTTCACAAACGCGATTCACCCATCCATCTTCTACATGTAGAGACACAACATACTTGTAGAGACACTTTTGTATTTCGTAGTATAATGGAGAAAACCGAGCATGAATTTGTACGATTTCCTCTGGTCTATTGAAGTGCAGATTTTTATACAAATCTAACATTTGGGTCACAAGACAGCATACCAAATTCCACTTATTTAAATGGTTGTGTTTTTGAGTTATTGCCTTTATATGCATACGTTTATGCCAGTGGTTGGTAAATCGCGCCTCATGAGCTAAATGTGGCTATCGAGTCACTATTATTATATTATTTTTCACTAAATTAAGGCAAAACTCACTCAAATAGCAAACTAATTAAATGAATAAAAATATACGTACCTATATAATTTAAGTTTAAGAGATGTGGCTTTCGAAAAAGTTTTCAATCGTTAAACTGTTGATAATTGGCTATGTTGACTAATGAGTCTGTCGACCACTGGATTATACAAACCGATAAATATTCACCCGATTGATATCTGGAATTCGTAACGACAACAACAACAGAAGTTTAAGTGTCCTGAAATTTAAAAAAAATTGCTTGCAGAAAAAAAGTTGTGAATCTCCTTCCTCAGATTGCTCGTATGCATTAATATTATTTTGTGCTTTATGTTTAACTTTGTTATAGTAATGACAATAAAGATTCAATGTGGAACAGTGCATCTGCATTTTAGCTCAAATGTTTCAGAAATTTACAATTTTAATGGAGGGAACCTATTTTTTAAAAATTTAGCTCTCTATGGTTTTGATTTATGACTTAGGAATCACTACCTGTCTACTTCGACTCTCCCTAATGCACAGGGATAAACTGAATGACCAGATCGCCGCTGCTGGGTGGGAACTGTGGTTGAATCTTAAGGGACATTACCGGCCACGGTACAGCCCTTCCCTAGCGAAGTACATCCCTTAATTGATGGGATGTAGTCAACCCCCACCTCTCTCGGTAACAACCAGAGTGACGAGAACCAACCACAAGGGGAGACTGAAATAATATCTAATTTCAGTATTGGGTAGTAACATAATTCTAAAAGAAATTATTGCTTTGTAATTCTGTACTTGATTCCATTACCGGACGTTTCTCATATTCATTTCTGAGGTGCCCTCCAGTCATCTAGGGATAAACAGATAGTTTTCTCTTTGCATATTTTATACAAATATTGATACACGCCAGGTTTCATAATTGCAAGCAGCTTACTTTCGCTTATCAAATCTGATATATGCGAGTAGAATTCACATGTCAAATTTCATATCTCAAACTTTTTTTATATTTTTGACCTCTCATGTACAAACAAACAAACAGAGCTCTAAAATAAAATGTATTTTCTGAAAATCAAGATATGAAATATGTAGATTCATCAGAAACCCAAGACTAAATTTGACTTGTAGAATTCTTTCTTTTCATTTTCCGTGTATGAAGCAATACAAACTCACATCTTCTTGACTACTTCTTTTAAATAATTATAGATTAACTGTTGAAGATTTTTGACATTTAAAATTTATTTTGGTGGTAAATGTTTAGATGGAGAAACCTTTAAGTTGCAGTTGAATATCGACAAAGCTGCGAGCTTTCTTTAAAATATTATCTTTCCGGCGCTGGTATTTTTCCGACAATACATATTTTAAGCGAAAATTCTCACCAAACAAAATAATCCTTCTCTAAGCAGGTTTATTTCTATATATTTTTTTTCTTTTTGTTTGCGAAGGTGAAGGTTCGAACCTTTGGTGTTGACGGAAAGGTTTATTTTTAACTGTTGGATGTCTCTTGTGTTCTCGAGTCCAGCTCTAACTGCTCCAGTGTAAATATAGGATTTGCGCTCGAGTTGGGCGAGGGGACCTATTTTTACTGAAATATTCAAAGATGAAAAAGAAAAGGCACATTTCTCACATGTTGCTTTGAATATTGCCTGGCGTTTCTTTTAAAGTTACAAACTCCTCAGTTATTGAAATATAAAAGGAGCATTGTGCAATTTATGTTATTTTTGTTTCTAAATATTTGTTACTAAAAATAAAAGAAGTTATTTTGAGGTTTTAAATTATTACCTTCAAATGCCATGTTCTGTAAAATACCTAAGTAGTAATGCCTCTTGCAATTTTTATGATCAAGTTTTCGCTGATTTAGTGATGATTTTTTAGATTATGCAATTATAACTTCTCAATGAAATACAATATTGATAACTTCAGAACTTTGGCTATAAATAATATTTGTTACCAAAATTAATTAAATTGGTTTTGAAGTGTAAATCATTGTCTTGAAATGCTTCATGTATGTATAGTAATTATGTAGTAAACTTCATGTAATTTCTATGATCGATTTTTCGCAAATTTGTTAAAGAATTTTTGAATTGTACAGTTAAGAGTTTTCAATGAAAATATGATTTTCTGATATTTTTTAGAGCTTTGGAAATTAATAATATTTGTCACCAAAATTAATTTTTAATTTTTCACTAATTTGTTTTGAAATTTTGTACAATCGTGTTCCTGATAAAAATATGATCAGATTTTAATTATTAGAAAGCGAATCAATTGCAGTTAAAATTTGATTTCATACAAGTACAAAATTTTGGAACAGAATTTCAGAAAAATTAGTCCCATCATATTTATAGCCAGCCACCTTTGCCAACAAGCTGACTCCAAGAGAGCAATTCTTGCTAAAAGCTACAATTAAATATTTCATACAACTTGATCTTAAAGTTTTCCTTAGCAAATATTTTAAACTTCCAACTTTGACAGTCCGTTTTGCTCACTGCTATAAAATAATAAAGAATTATTTTTAAAATTTGATAACTTAAAATTTAACATTTAATTGATAATGAACATTTAACTAACAAAGTTAAACTTTATTACTATACACAGTAAAGTTGTGTATTTTTTAAGTAGATGCCTTAAAGAGAAAACTACCTCAAATATAATATAGCTATGACGAATTTTACAGGAAGAATATTACTAAAAATTAGTCGAAATTTAAACAAGGCATAAATATCTTTAAAATTAAAGTTTGCTTAGAATATTTCTGTTGGCTCTTCGCGTATTTCTATTTATGCTTTAAAGTTTTTCTTTTGAAATCCACATTTCTGAAATAAATATTACTTTTTAGCATAGAAATAAAAACATGTTATAAAAACTTTATTTTTAGCATTACGCCTCCAATAGTCTAATATTAAAGTTTTATTTTCTTTGCTCTTGTAGAAAGTAAATTTTTCTCTTTATTTCAATGTTAGTTAGATCATACATTCCATTAAAGAGTTGAGAAAATGAATATTTTGCCGAGCTATATTAAATAATATTTATTTAAAATAAATATCATTTAATAAAAGACTATAACATTTTATCAGAAGTTTTTACATTTTTACTATGTAAAACATTATATTCACAAATGTATTACATTTACATAATACATACAAACATTACATACATTATGTTATATTTTCATATGTATTGGTATTAATAAATATTCATTTGTTCTAAGTAATACAAGCAAACAAATAACAAGTGATACATACTTAAGTAATGCATGAGCGAATCTGGAAAAGGTTTTTATATACTTAAACGGGAACCAAATTTTTACATTAATTATAGTATCTCACAAAAACTGATTGTTAATACAGGATTTGATTTAAAATTACAAGTTGTATACATTGATTTTTATTGTTACTTTTTTATTCGTGTCAAAAACGTTTTTGTTTAACATTTGTATGAATATTTTAAAAATATATTTCTGTTTTATAATTATCAAAAAAGTAAACTTTTGCCTTTTACCGAAGTTTTTACACCTTTATAACATATATAAACGAGGTAGTAGAAAATAATTTAAATTTTTACCATGATAAAAAAATTGTCATGAGAAAGTTTTTAAAAACAACGACGAATTAATAAAAAGTCTTTGCACTAAATTTGGAAATTTTGCTGTGCATAATATCATATCATAACTCATAACATCAAAGAAAGCAATTATAGAGTGAACTTAATTACGTAAAATGTAGTGCAAAGGTGTGTGCTTTTATGCAAGCACAGTTGCGTTTCATATTGTAATTACGTTATTTTGAGGTTATTGACTTACATATTTATATGACTGCATTGTTTTGATAAAGTGGTAGTTTCTATAGCAATGCACCAACAGAAATTCATTTCTCATTTCATTTCATAATGTCGAATATTTTCTAATGAATGGTGAATAGAAGTTTTAATGGAAATTTAAATTTGAGCCTTTTGAAATCATTTTCTAATACAGCAGCTATATCTAGTAGTTATGGATACACATTATAAGAGACTGAAATTCAAAACAAAATATTTTTGATATTTTTAATTCAAAATAACAAGATTTAAATATAACACCTAAAACATATGCCGTAACCATAACAATATTACGGCAGGGAAAATAGGTGGAAAGATGGAAATTGCAGTTAACCAATTATATCTGATTTATTACAGTTGTAAAAAATAAAAATAAAATATTTTATTTGTTATGCTTTTGCAATTATATTCTTAAAATAAACTCTTTTTTGATGAACATTTTTTTCGATAAGCCTGCTTTACTTAGAGTGCTCATTGTACATGCAGCTGGAAATTTAGATCAGGAAATTTAAGACGATTTCTTAACATCTAATTTACTCTCTGGCAAAATGTTGATGTTGGAAAGAGTCAAAATTAGAGCTTGAAAATCACTTTTCAGACCCTAACTTCTAAGAAATTGCAGTCTCGAAACATTCAAAATACAAAAGTTGTTCGTCTTAATGAGGCGCTATTTTGGCTAATTGGGTTTATTTTTCTATCTTCAATATAAAGAAAGTTATAGCGAAATGAAAAGTTTAAATCTCTACCATTTCAACCCCTTTGAGCTCGATAGGCCATTTACGAACTCGTCCGAGATTGTTACATTTCTAACAACATATTCCAAGCCAGTTAAAATCCAAACAAAATTATTCCAGTTACCTTGCTCACAAGATAACATTAGGAAACCGTTATATTTGCATAAACTTTTGAGCGAAGAGTGGTTTTTGGTTCTAAGGGTCATGATCAGTGTAAAACTGAAGAAATTTTCCCTAAGTCTTGTCATGTGTATCGTCGCAATAGGTATTCTTCCTATAAGAATCTACCTAAAATGATAACGTATTGTTCAAATACAGTGTTTTGACAAATAAAGAACTTTTATTATAATTAATGTTATGTTATTTCTATCCATCTGTTTTATTAAGTGTTTATACGGTTGGTATTTCCAGTTATATACTAACTTGATATATATTTTAAAATCCCTGCCAGTTTGTACTCTTAATTTGTAGTCTTCTTGTCCGCAATATTGATTAAAAATTTACTATCATCCAATGTAATCAAATTGAAACATTAAGAATTAGGTAGAATTAAATATTCTTTTATAAGAAATCGCCATTATTTAATGGCATGAAGATACCATTAAATAATAATGTAAAATTTTATATATTCGAAGCGGACTATGTGTAAGACCTCCATCCATTCTAAGATGTAAAATTCTATGATCGTTGATGTTTTATTTTTTTCTGTACCCCATTAAAATTATATTTAAACGTGCACTTTTGATTATTCCACATTTTGCCAATTACATTTGTGAATTATGAAAAAAAAACTATTAAATTGTGTTATGTTATGTGTGCTGAATAGCAATGTTGTAAATGGTTTCGCGACGACTGTAGTTAAAGTAGTAAAATAATAGTTACCTCAGTATGATATCCGCTTTTTTGGAATGAAACTGTATCAGATCATTTAACTGTAACTTTTAATTAAATTTGTTAAGATTTTATTTTCTCGAAATAGCAACTGCTTCGGTCTTTTTATAGTGATATTTGATTAATTTTCACAAATATTTCTGAATAATTTATCAAAAACATTTTTCAAAGACTTCAGTTTTATGCTCCATATTAGTTAAAAAGTACAGTATGTCAAAAAGTGAAGTAAAATACTGTCTTCTAAAGAAAATAAAGTATAGAATAAGAGCTAATTGTTTTCCAAATATTTGCAATAATGTTTATGTTTTTTCAATGTTAATTTGACGAAAACTAAAAGCATTGCATTTATTTTATTAGGTTATGCATTTTAAATTAAAACACGAATTTCAGTTTTTTTTTTTTTTTTTTTTTTTTTGCTTTATTTATATTGATATTACCGAAGAAAGAGTAAAACTTTCAGACGATATAAGTTAGGGCTATATTAAAAGGTGTTAGGGCTATATTAGGGTGTTTATTAAAAGTCAAGACTGGATATTTTAGTCTTTTTTTTCAAAATAAATTATATTAAAAAATGCAATGTGATAACTTCCTTTTTTTCACTTTACATAGAGTTTGAAAAAAATATTATTTTGAAATGCAAGAAGTCCGAGTTTTTGATACATGAGAACAAAGTAACTTTTGGAATAAATTTACATATTCACTTGTAACATAATGACATTTCATATTTTTATTAGAATTCATTATATCTTTTTTTGTTCATGGTAGGTTTTGAAAAGATAGTATAGATACTTTCAATCTCCTTTCATTCTAATTACTTGAAATATGTATAAGAAATCATTAAATATATAAAAATAACATAAGCTTTTCTGAAGTCTGCTTTAATAAAATGGGGATTTTCATTAAATAGAATAAAAAATTTTGAGTTTTCTGAAATCCCATTATGTGTTTGTATGATCGATGTACGAAAGTAAGGATGAGTAAGTCATTAATAACACTTTCGAAAGATTTCATTTTTCTTTTTGTAAATTATTATAGCTGTAACTGTTCTTGGTTTATTTGTAAGATGCACAAATTTGTACTGTATTCTGAAATATTTGTACAGAAAAGCGAGGTTACCTAGTTTATAATGTATGAAACATATGCTTTATTTAAAAATTTGTACTCTTGTTTTGCATTTATCAACTATATTTATCCATTATGTTTTAACACAGTTATAAAACTATAAAATCTGCGTTATGCATGGGAATTGCACTAGTGAAAAGAGAACTTTTATAAATATTCTAAAGGAATGCTTATATGATGTTAAATCATTTTCCGTCGATATTGCGATACACTTGATAACAATTTGGCGATAAAAATAAAGGTTCAAGAATATAAAAAAAAATATTCGTAATATTATTCATAAGCCAAGATACATATATTCTTCTAGAAAATTCGATATCTTCACCAAGAGACTGTAAAAGTGAAGACGGTCACAGGAGTTTCATGAATTTTCTCTTAAAAATTATTGATATTTAAGCAGGCGTTATAGTTGCAACGTTGCTGTTTAATAACGATTTGATCTTTACATTTTGATTGTTACATTTGCTACTGCTTTGGACGTTTCTGTTGATTTTTTCTACACGTGTTCCGTGTTTCTTGAGTAAGTACGGAATTAAGCGTTTTTTCCCGTTATCGAGCTTGGTGAACCTTTTGTTCCAAACACCCATCAGAGGGATTATACTCATTAGGGGCCTTTTTCACCTATCTGGATTACCATTGTATATGGATATATGCATTGCTAAAATTTAGCTATTTAAAGATTATTTTCAGGATATTAAACAACAAAAAATAAACTCTCCAGATATTTTAATAAAAAGAGTTGATTATTTTACTCTTATCAGATACAATTTATTTAATTATAAAATTTGGAATATTAACTATACAAAAATTAACATAGAAATATTTATTATATACAGCACAAAATTAACAATTAAATGTGACATAATTATGTAAAGTATAATTTCATTTTATAAAAAGGCACATTTGGAAATTCATCAAGAGAAAACACCAGAAAAAATTTCTTACACAAATGTAGAATTTTGCAAGCCAGAATTTCAGGCTTCTCTTCAACTTTATCTAGTTAAACTATCGTAAAACACAGAACTTTGTTTCGTCTCGTATGGTGAACTTTCTAGAAAGGAAATCTGAATCGAGTTTTGTCGGAAAGCTGACTTTATAGGAGAATGTTATAAACGAGGGCTACAGAAAGTTTGATGTTATATGAGGATGTTTTAATAGTGTAAAACTGTCTTTCAGGTGGAAGGGAAAATTTCGGAAGTATCTTTATAAAATACGATTAATTCATTTTTGATTTGGAGCCTGTTGACAAGAAAATATCGGATTAATATATTGTAGAAAGATAGTCGTTATAGCTGAATTTTGAATGGTTTGCTGTGAAAAGGGTAAGTATTGTAGATTGACTAGTGCTATAGGAGAATGTCTGAATAATGTATTGTAGAAAGAAGACGAAATACAAAAATGTTTGTATAACGCATTGTAGAAAGAAGACAAATAGGAGAATGTCTGAATAACGTATTGTAGAAAAATGACGATATAAGAAAATGTCTGAATAATGTATTTTAGAAAGAAGACGATGCAGTAGAATGGCTGAATAATGTATTGTAGAAAGAAGACGATACAGTAGAATGTCTGAATAAAGTATTGTAGAAAGAAGACGATATAAGAGAATGTCTGAGTAACGTATTGTAGAAAGAAGACGATATGAGAGAATGTCTGAATAATGTATTGTAGAAAGAAGACGATACAGTAGAATGTCTGAATAATGTGTTGTAGAAAGAAGACGATACAGTAGAATGTTTGAATAACGTATTGTAGAAAGAAGACGATATAGGAGAATGTCTGAATAACGTGTTGTAGAAAGAAGACGATATCGGAGAATGTCTGAATAACGTGTTTTAGAAATAAGATGATATAGGAGAATGTCTGAATATCGTATTGTAGAGAGGAGATGATATAAGAGAATGTCAGAATAATGTATTGTTGAAAGTTAACGATATAAGAAAATGTCTGCATGACGCATCACAGAAGGAATGGCACTATTTTAGTTTAATTTCACATGGGAATAGTTTTTCCCCTGTGTTATAAAGAATGTTCGTCAAGATCCCTTACTTAAAGAGGATTGGATGTAATTTTTAATAACCAGATGGAGTATCCAGGCTTAAGTATCCACACTAAATTGTTGGAATTAAAGCAACTGTGCTATCTATAAATCTATCCAGCATAAGAAAAAAAGTAATTCGTCATATCGTGTTTCTAAAATTCTTTAATAACCATAAAAAAATTAATGACCATTAATCGTCATCGAATTCGAATTTGTAGAAAACAAGAGTTAGAAATATTTGATTGATGCATTATATAGTCGTGCTATAGTAGAATGTCTAAATAATGCGTTGTAGAAAAACGGCGATATAGGAGAATGTCTGAATTACCCATCATAAAAATGTGTTATTTTAATTTAATTTCATATGGAAAAAAATTTTATTTGGTGTTGTAATGAAACACCATTCAACAAGATCCCTTGTTAAGAAGGATTAAATGTAATTTTTAATAACTAAATCCAGGATGAAAGCTTTAACATGCATAATAAATTGTCGCTAAAATTAAAACATCTGTATTATCTATAAATCTATCTATCTACAACTGTATTATCTGTAAATCAAAAATAAGAAAGAAATAATTCAAGAAATCGTGTTTCTAAAATACATTATATTGTAACTATTAAATGTCATCAAATTCGAATTTGTAGAAAACGGAAGTTATAAATATTTAAATGACTTATTGTCTTGTCGTGCTATAAGAGAATATCTAAATAACGCATTGTAGAAAAACGAAGATACAGAAGAACGTCTGAATTACGCATCATATAAAAGTTGGTGCTATTTTAGTTTAAATGGAAATATTTTATATATAATATAATATAGAAATGGTTTATATATAATATAATATGGATAGTTTTTTTACAGGGCGTTGCAATGAAACTTTGTTCATCCATATCCCTTTCTTAAGGAGGATTGAATGTATTTTTTAATAACTAGACAGAGTATATAGAGAAGTTTTAGTATGAGAGTGTCCATACTAAATCGTTGTTGGAATTAAAACAACTGTACAACCTATAATCATATCGAATATAAGAAAGAAATCATTCATGATATCCTGTTTCTAAAATGTATTATATAGTAACCGTTGAATGTCATCAAATTCGAATTATTCTCCAATTCAAAATCTTCGCCTGCGAATCCTTCCACTGGGAAATTGTTTCCTTTTTCACAAAGTTGTCTTTGTAAAAGACTCTAGAGAACTTATTATCCTAATTACCAAGCGATCAGAAATATGTATGATATTCCCAAGGAACTGCGGATCTTTCCTTTTTTAATAGAATGATTTTTACCTCGTAATGATGCGTTGTAATAGCCAAAGTTTCCAAGCATAACTTGAAAGAATAATCAGAACTGAAGGTTTATTTCTATTACTCTGGTTCTAACTATTCACATTTCCTTTTGAAAAATATTTCCTGCTTATTACAAATATTCAGATGGAAACAGCAAACGCTAAGCGAAAATTTAAATTTCATGGATCATTTACGTTTGTTTATAACTGCGAAGTGTATCTTTTCTTATGCATAATTATTTCTTGAAAGCTTTCCTACACAAATAACATTATTTTTAAATTTACTTCGAAATAACATGAAAGGGAGAACAAATCTTTTATAAATGAGAGTTTCATGTAAGGTTGATTTTGAAAATATGTTTTTATTTTATTTGGCTATTTATTACCTTTTAAAAATCATGGGTTCTTTTTCAGTAATGACATATTTTCTGTTTACTTAAAAAAAGAAAAACTTCTTTTATTATCTGTTTATTTAAAAATTCAAACAGAAAAAAAAATCGGATTATACTCTTTTTAAATATGCTTACAATATCCTTAAATTTTCTCTTAGTAAATACTTTTAAAAAAATAAAGTTAGTTACATAATTTAAATTCGGAGAAAGTTCTAAATAATTTAGCTTCTTTTTGTCATTTGTTTATTGAGTCTCATTAGTTTCTTGTCAAGATTTTGGGAGATGTTGATAGTTTACAAGTAGTCCTTCGTTATCGAAAGACGTCCAGAATCGATAATGATCACTTGAAAATAAGGATTTTCACTGGAAACATAATTCAACCTGTTTACCATTTAAAAATAATGATACATAATAGAATTGTATGCAGCGCTTCCACTTAAGACCTTTACCTCCGCATTAACTTGAGAGCGGCGACAACTATTAACTTCAACTTGGTGTCTAAATACGATAAAGTGGTCATGTCCGACAAGGTCAAATTGATTGCACCGCCATTTTTTAACAATGAATGGAGTTTGCATTCCTTTAAAGCTGTACAAGATACGAAAAAAAGGCCTAGTACAAGATTATAGATTGTCTTCGATATAGTACGAAAAGATACTTTAAGCCCAATAATATTTTAAAAAGGAAAAAAAACCGTGTAAAATACTCACTTGTTTGTCGCGATTTTCCAAACATGTACCGCAACAACTCGCATCTACAGGGAAATACATCCAAAAAAGTCCCAAATGCGCATTGCAGCTGAGGGGGGGGGGGGAATTTCAATTCCTGAGAGTAAAAGTATCTGCTAATAATTGATTGCTCTGTTTTATTTCTAATACTTTTCGGACATGTTGTTGTTGGAAATACTTACCAACAAAGGAAAACTTACTCTGTTCTTTGCTGTCACTTGGCGCTATAATCGATCTCATGTCGTAGCTTATTGTCAATTTAATATACCTAGACACCAAATTTGTTGTTTATCATCCTTCTCGAATTAATGTAAAGTTGAACAACTTTAGTGAACTTTATATCTTTATAATTACTTTGGAATTTAATAATTAGTTCTGTAATAATTCATCTGATATTTTCAGCAGTTATATGTGCATAATTAGTAAATACAATATAGTTCAACTAGCATGCAATATGTTTTTGCTATACAGTGTACCTAAAGTGAGCATGGTGTAAGTTATAACAGAGATAGACATGAGATTCCAATTGGAAAAATGCTCTAAATCTTATAATTAATTTTAGAAATGTAAACAAATATACTTGTGATTGAAAATTAAGATTTATAAATTTTCATATAGCCCTCTCTCTTATCAATTAAGTTCATAAACTATCCATACTCTAGTATCACTATTAGCTCATTAGTACACTACACAATATAATTTCCTCTCTTTTACAATTAAAACTTGATGTCTACAAGTTATGAAATTTTGAATAATAATTTTTAGTTAATTTGAGACCAATTTAATGACCTCTCCGAAAAAGAACAACCAATTAACATACAATTTCCTTGAAACTGCTGTTGATTTCCATAAAATAATAAAAATCAAACAATAACATCCAAAGTTTTGGAATTTGTTGCGATTACGATTAAAAATAGACGTCTGCAAGTTAAGAAATTTTGGCTAACAAATTTTAGTTAATTTCAGGCCATTTCAATTACCTTATGATGGAAAAAAATGGCAATGAATGTACAGTTTTCGTGAGACTGCTGTTGATTTCCATAAAATAATAAAATTCAAACAATAACATCAAAAGTTTTGGAATTTGCTACGATTACGATTAAAATTAGACGTTTGAAAGTTAAGAAATTTTGGCTAACAAATTTTAGTTAATTTGAGGTCATTTCCATGACCTTCTGATGGGAAAAAAAAAACGCCAATCAATGTACGATTTCCGTGAAACTGCTGTTGGCTTCTCTAAAATAACAAAATTCAGAACTTAATAACTTTGAAAGCTTTGGTAGCAGAAGATTTTATTTTATATTTGAAATATATGCTCAAAATATTGCACTTTAAAAAAACAGAATCAGAAAACTATAAATTTAAATTTTTTGGTATACATTTGGTAACTTAAGCAACATGAACATTTTTTCGCGAAATTCTTAGAAATGGCAAAATTAGCTCTATTTCTAAAAATTTTAAAAATATTTGTTGCATCGTGATTATAGGGCGTTACGTCTACTTTAATATACCCTTTTATACCTCTATGAATGATGACAATTCCAAATCGCCCAAATCAAAAATCAAAATAATTGCCAATTCAAAGAATACTGTACATAGGGTTGAGAAGAACTATTCCACTTATTTATTTAGGTTACCATATTGGAAATAAATTACAAAACGCACATTAAAAAAGATTTCAGATAAATAATAAAAACGAATTCTTTATTTGTCTCTCGTAGACATAAGAAAAAACTGGAAATGTAATTGCCTTTCCGGTATCTAGTTACTGTCTGATAAAAAAATCGATTTATAATTTTTTTACAATAAATTAAGTGGAAGAGTATTGTTCAGATTTAACGAATAAAAAATTCAAACATATTATTTTCCATTTAGGTTATTCGAAAGTTTTCCATTCCGATATTTTTTTTAAACATCAATAGCTTTACTGATAATGAAATATTATTTTCAAAAATTCAGATTATTAACTTAAGCTATAATTAAAAATTTAACACATGATGAAATGCATGATTTTCTACAATTTAAAGATGACAAAACTGCTAAATATCTATGGAATCGACATGTGCAATCAGGTGACGAAATGGAATTATTGTATTGCATTCATTTAGTTCAATATATTACCCAACGACATGAATTTTTAAATACATTTATGATGTCATGGTACTCAATTCCATTATGAAGATTCAGGCAGACAGTAAATAAAACATATATAAAGCTATTAAAGCAACACTTATGTAATATATGTCATAATTTGTATATTAAAAATACTTCTCTGAGAAAGTTGCGAACATTCTGATTATGTATATTCTCAAATGGTATGGAAATTAAACACAAACGATATCCATAACTAACCAGTCAGTTTCGAAATAACTGCGCTCAATATAAATAATTTTAAACAGTTAAAATCTTGTTTAAAGTGAAATAATTTATAGTAGTATATTCATAAAGATAAAAAAAATAATTTGACTAAATAATGATTATTATTTTCCATCAAAATGGTATAATTTTTTCCTTAGGTCGGAATTATTTTTGAAAAATAAATTGATTCAAATATCCTCTTACTTTTATGTAGCACTAAAAAAAGTTTATTCTTTGCAAATTCTCAGAAGTAAATTAAAGAATTAGCTTTAGGGGAAATTTGAACTGAGAAATTTAATCTTCAAAAAAAGGAAGAATTTAGGATCTTAGAGTTTTTAAAATTGAATTTGTCATTTAACAAAAGAAAATTGCTCAAAAGTTTTTTTATGCCTCAGTACAAAAATTTAATCGAATAATTTATTTTAGAAAAGAGTTTGATATTCTCTTATTACTAAGAAACTGAATTATCAGTAGCTTATTCAGATCGATTTAATTAAGAAATTCTAGGAATTCTAAAATTATTTATTTTTATTTATTTTAACACAATATTTGCTACTACTGCTTTTTCTTATTACAAATAAAAATCATTGTGGTTATATATGGATATATGTATGTTTCATATCTCCTTTTAAAAAGTGGGCTGAATTCCACCAAAGTTTTTGCGCTAAGTATATCAGATTTCAAAGATATCAGTTTCCTTTTATACTAAAAATTTTTTCAATTGTTATTAATATTTTTTTTAAAAAATATTAAACTCTATAAAATTAATATTGACTTTGAATTGTTCTACTAATATCATTTTTAATTTCTGTTTTATTGCAAAGCACGTCTTTTCAACTGATTTTCCTTTATATAAAAGTATTGATTTAATGATGTCAATTATTTAACAGAAATTAATAATTCAAATGGTGGTAAGAAATATAAAGCTCTCACGATCAAATTAAACAGATCATTTAATTTTTGTGTCTGCATTCATCATATGGGAAGTAATTTTTTTTATTTGCAGGGTTTAATTTTAACGATTATTACATTTTAAATGCCCTTTTCTGAATTTCTTATTTTTGATAAAATCATTTTACGAAAACTCCTATATATTCAAATATAATGCATTTTTTTTTCAAATTTGATATAATAATTATGCATTATGATCTGAAGTTCCTGAATTGTAAAATAAGATATATATTTGTTTAATACAGATTTACAAGTGTTTTAACACTTTATGATATGAAAAACATTGATAATTCAAAGTTATTTATTAGTTAAATCATATTATTTAAAGACTGCATTGAAATAACACTTATCTCTTAGTACTCTAGGTAGGTAATAAATTTCTGACGTTCTCTGCAATATTTTAAACGAACCGTTTGGTAAGTTTCTGAATTTAAGTTTAGTAAGTAAATTTAGTAAGTAAGTTAAGTTAAGTATGTTTCTAGACTCCTATTGGAAGACTACCAATTGCAATGGTTCTCATTATACAATTCCGGGTAATTTTCTTCAACTCTTATCGATCATGGTTACTAGAACCCAAAACCATCCTTCAAATATATATATATATATATATATATATATATATATAGAGAGAGAGAGAGAGAGAGAGAGAGAGAGAGAGAGAGAGAGAGAGATAAATAGATATATAACGCTATATAAATATGCGTATAATGCTTTGCTCATGTTATCTTGTGAACAGGATCCTTAGAATAATTTTGCTTGAATTTTAACTGGCTTGGAATATGTTGTTAGAAATGCTAAAATCTCGGACGAATTCGTAAATCTATAACTTTCCTAATATTGAAGATAGAAAAATAAATTCTATTAGTCAAATTAGTGCCTCATTAAGACAAACAAATTTTGTATTTAAAATTTTTCGATAACTGCAATGTTTTAGAATCCAGGAACTGAATAATGATTTGCATGCCCTAATAGTGACTGTATCACACATCAACAATTTATGTTTCCAGATAATAGCATAGATGTAAAGGAACCTACTTTTGCCTTCCAGCTTGCAGAGAGGAATTTTTTCTTGTACACTTTTGCTTTTTAATAATATATATATATATATATTGTCTCGTAGATACATTCTCAGTCTATTTCATACAAAAAAAATCAAAAATATAAAAATTTTATAATATCCTGAATGTTATAACATACCTTTATTATGAGATACCATTTTTCATGTTTTTTTTTGTTATTGAAAAAACCTGTAAAAGATAGAAAACAAATGAATTGCCTTAAAAATGAATCAAGATCATCATTATCGATTTCTGGGTTTGGCCACTCTGTGTTTTAGATAATGGAAGTCAAAAGAAAATAGAAGAGACACACAATCGGCTGGAGAACGCGATCTCCTATCATTCTAATAGTTCTCTTTCAAGCGAGACTTAATGAAAGACTTGAAAGTAGACATAGGCTGATAAGTTTAACTATAACGCACAGCTGTCGTTTCTGACAATGATGTGTCGTTCTAATGATGCCTTTGCAGTATTTTTATCCCTGTTTCTCGTTCCAGTGTACAAAGTATTAAACATTTAATTAATATTCTATAAATAAGAATATTATAATGATTTTTGCCACACATCGCTATACAATAAATAACTTTCTCATTAATTTTGTGGTAGATAGTTTAAATAGAGCTTCATTACACTAAGATAATAAATATTAATGTTCCGCTTCATGCTATTTCAAAATGATGTTCTAGAACATTGTTGTTTACGAATCAGAGTGTTTAGTGTAGAAATACTTAGAGCTGCAGTACTTAGCATTTCAGTATTTGGAATGAACCTTATTATATCGGTTTTAATTGTAAAGCTCCAGCATTTTAGTATTTCAAATGAGCTTATTATGTCGATTTTGAGCTTATTATGTTGAAAGCTGCAGTATTTAGCATTTCAATATTTGAAATGAGTTTCTTATGTTGATTTTAATTACATCATGAAATTTCAGTAATTTTTGTTCCTTTTGCAGTGAATCTGAAATAATGAATAAAAGTTGTCAAAATTATTCACAAATCACTTAGAATTTTAGATTTGTTGAAGGTAAGACTTTGTATTAATAGAATTAATCGTTTTTATGTATCTTTTTGTTATAATACATTTGAAACGAATTAGCTTACTATAAGATTTCCAAATTAAAAATATCGAATTACAGCTTATACTGAATTAACTTCTCTAGATTATTTGGGAAAATTCAGATTACATGTATGTATGCAGGAATTCTTGTTTTACAGTATTCAACGCGTTGCAAAAAATAGTGTATTATTCGGGGTAAAAATATTATAAATTTTATCATTCTTAAAGATCACTTTTACCTAGATTTAAAACTTTTGGTTACAATTTTAATCTTATACATTATTGAAAAGTAATTGATAACACTGTAATATTAGCCCAAGCATTTATGAATATTAGCGGCGTTAAAGAGAGCCATTACGCAAGTTTATATGCAAGTTAATATGTTCAATGTGATCAGTATTATTATATGCTCAAAGAATCATAAACTTGTATCTTTAGTAAAATTTGTGTTGTTATGAAATCAACTATTTCAGAGATTCTTGATTTCAATTTTCCAAATAATCACATTTTGTTTTATATAAATATTATTAGTTATTATATATGCCTCTGGAAAATATTGTTCATGGTATTAAGACCATAGAACTGAGAAGACAGGGATTAAAGTTCAAAATGCCGGATAGAATTAAAGCGTTACTATTTTAAAATTGATCACTGATGTAAAACTTGAAACGATCGATTGACGGAACAGAAATTTCATAACCAATTAGTTTATTGGTTGGCAATCATTGATTCTCTGATTTAAGCGACATTTATTGAATATACAATTATCCCATATTTACTAGGGAATCTGGATTTCATTAGGAAAAATGGCATTCTTTAATATGTATTTTTTTCTTCTTGTTTATTCTTGCCTATAATCAAATTACAGCGTCTTTTCTTTCCTAATATTCGCATAGATATTCATAGTAAAGTTTATAAAAGAAATTTATTTTCAGTAGAAAAGATTTTGAAAGGCTGAAATACTTGTTTTCTCAAAGCTTTATTTTTGCATTTAATATTTAAATATTTTTATTTTAAAGCAATGGTATATAGTCTTCAATAAAATTCTAGACATTATCAAAAAAATTCTGAATTTTTATAGTCTTTCCTTTTTTATATAATAATATGGATAACTATAAAAAATTAAAGATGTTGATCATTATATCTTAATTAAATTTTTAAAAATGTGCTTCAGAACATAATTCATTATTATTAGCACAGAGCTATGAGTAAAAACAAATACAAGTGTCATATTTGAAAACAGATTTCACTAGAAGAAAAATTATTTATGACTATTAAATTCAGATAATTGTTCAAAAGGAAACGGTTATTAAAATTATACAAAACAAAAATCATGAGAATAATATGTTAATAGATATTACTGACGATTGTTGAATTTCTTGCCAGTTTATATAATTTTAACATCAATTTCATATACTTATAAATACAAATATATACTAAAACATTGCAATTGCTTTTAATACATATTTTAAAGTATCAATTCTTTATCAAAAGTTATTCAAAGCAAAAATCATGAGAATAATGTATTACTGAAGGTTGTTGAATCTCTTGCCAATATATGTATACTAATTTAAACATCAATTTTATGTGCTTATTAATGAATATCAGCTGTATTAAAACATCGCATTTGCTCTTAATTTATATTTTAAACTATCGATTCCTTAATAAAAAAAATATTTTTAGCAGCAAGCAAGAATAAATTATTTCTTTTTCCAGCTTTATAATGATTTAATTATTTCATATAATCTTTCTTGAAAATCTTACTTCCCATCGGTATTTTGCTTTTTTCCAAAAAAAAAAGCCCTAGTAGTAAAACCTCTGCCCTATTCACATGTGCTCGTTACTTAAATATTTGCCTTGGGTAGTTTAATTTCCTTTTTCCAAAAATACTGACGCCAATCACGAACTTTCCGTCTTTTCCTATGGAAACAATCAGTTCCATCTCATCTTTAATAAATAATTTTCATCGATCCACAACGCTGTGTCATGATTTATGCAAAGAACAGGAAAGAAATCGTGAGATTTTCATGCAAGAAATTACGAATCTTCTCCACCATTTTCTTCTTTCTTTTCTTTTTTGGAAATGGATAATGAATGACAAAGAGAAAGAAAAGTTGATAGCCCGTCAGTTTCTGGACGTTATCAAATTATAAATTTTGAGATTTGCACCTTAATGAAATTTGACAAGTGATTTGCATAAATTAATGAACATGGAAGATTGCTTTAACATGTAAGATTTATGTTAAATTGTTTCTTGAATCATCTCGACAAAATTTCCAGTTTTTTTTTCTAACAGAGGTGCTATGTTATTTTCTTCTTCATGAAATTGTTGACATTGGGCAAAAACTTGAATTTCACGAACACTTTTTATCTTAAAGTTCTATATATGAGGGTTTTGTGATTTGTAATAAAGTAACGAACACCAAATATGCATTTTAAATGCGTTTTTATTTTTGATCAACTAAAACTAAAATGTGATTATAGTAATCACAGAAAATTTTATTTTTATTTATTTATTTATTTATTTGAGTTATTATGTTTACATGTAGGCAAACGTGCAGTCTGACAGACGATCATACATTTTAGAAATTTGGCTCAAAATTTGATAAATATCTATGTTTTATATGCTAAAATTGTGATACGTACCCAATTTGTTGGGTGCCAAATGCTTCAGATGTTTGAACTGGTGCGTTTACATGCGTGGGATTATAAAGACAGCAAGATCATCAAACATCTGTCGGATTCGCTTCGAAATTCATTCAAAGCTACATTTTAGACTCTAAACTTGTGTTCTAAATTTTGCCTATCTAGCACTTTTCTGTTTTGAAATTAACCTGATCTTCTGTTTTCTTCTATAGGTGACTTTCGTAAGTACTTTTTTTGTATGTGTTTACGGAATTCATCTGCATATGTTGTCAAGTGTCTGCGTATGAAAGTTGGGTTGAGTGCATTCCGTTCATTCTACTTCATTCCATTCATGCAAATTTAGAAGTTTTTCTGGTCATCTTTTCAATTCCATAACAATAGCTTTCATTGTTTAGTTATTGTGTTTATATACTTATAAATTGCAAATGTATTAAGGATATCTTATCATATACACATTATTTTTGTTACCAGTATTAGTATAAAGAATAATATAAATTCAAATGAATCAGCATTATACAATCAATATTTCAATCCATTAATCAAAGTTCAATATAATATATATTACAACCAAATGTTATCATAATTATATTTTATATGTTCTAGCATGAATGCAATTCTAATAAACGTCGCCATAAGCCGTTGAAATATTTATGATAAGATGTCATAATCAATCAGAATATTACCACTATTTAATTTCCAATAATGGAAAACATACGCCATTAGAATGTACAATACAAGCTTATCTTCATAACATATTGACCAGGACAATAAAGTGGAAACTCAGGAAACTATTTTTATGGTTTTGCTCTTTTTCTTTAATTGAGTCTGTAATGTCCTTTTTATTTTCTTTGCTTTAACAATATAATCTTAAAGTGTCTTTTAAATCTAATCGACTTTGTCTTTGATTATCGATACTTTAATATCAAAAGTAAAATTCTGAATTAACAAAAAGAAAAATACTTTTAAATACTATAAATTAAATGCTACCATAACACTGTTGACATGTTATGGAATTTTTCTTCCTGGAGACCTCAATTTTTCTTTACATTATATCCTTACATCTACTAATATTCAATTCAAACAATGTAAATTTTACATATATTTCATAAAAAAGAAAACTATCCCATTTTTGTGTCCATCAAATTATATAAAAAAAATAGAATTAAACATTTGATTTTCCTTGCATACGAAAGCAATTCATTTCGATTCGTAAACATAACATCATTTTAAGTAAGGTCCAGTAGAATATAAGTCGAATAATGTGAGTTGAAGAATGATATAAGTTGAGTCCAATCAATGCAAAATTTTACTCACTTTCTTAATTTCAGGTCAAAAATAAGATGTTTCAATGCATTTACATTCGTCATTTTTGTAAAATAATATTAAACTTTTTATATGCTTTGTAAGTTTTTATTGTTGAAGTATTTGGCTACAATTCCTAAATAAGAGCTGAAGAATTGATTCAACTTTTTCCCCCTTCGACATACACCACTTTTCCTCGAATTTTTCATTCATCGATTGATTTGAATTGAACGGTTTTCCTTTTGATTGGACATTCTTGAATTTCTTTCCGATAACCTTTGATGTACCAGTCAATTAGATGTAAGCTTTTGATGATTTTTCGTATTGTTGGGAGAAATAAAATGTAAATAATAATGGAAGTATTTTTATTCCTAATTCTTGACGTAATACAGTTGTTCCCATTCGGTAATTAAATAATGTTTTTTTTCAACTATTATTTATTGAAAAGACAATATTCAGACTTTTTCCTTTATTATTTAACAGGAATTTTTGAAATTTTGCTAATATATTTTTTTTAAAAATTGGTTTTAAAATCTATTTTTGTTACCACAAACGTAAGGTGGCTCATATTTTAATGTATATATGTATTTTTCTCGATTTTAATCCAGGGCATTTTATAGCTAATATTTGACGTAAAACAGTTGCTCTCAATTAGCAGTCAAATAAGAAATTTTCCTACTTTTATTTGTTGAAAAGACAGCCTTCAGTTTTTTTTACTAAGCAAGACTTTTGGAAATTTTGTAAATATAGTAATTAAAAAATTTGTTAAAAATCGGTTTTCGTTATTATAAATGTAAGGTGGCTTCGTTATCAAAATGTTTTAATGTTAGTATATATTTTCTTGAATTTTAATCTAGGGCAAAATTCATAATTTTTTTCATCACTCTTTTTCTATTATATATTATCGCATTTAGCTATACAAGATTATTTTTCTTTTAATTTTGGGAAATTGATACCAAAATTTGTAATGAAACCATTTTAGTCAATAGACATCTTTAACTAAAAAATGATCCTTTAAAAAAATACTTTTGGCGCATGAAATTCATTTTTGACCTTTTAATTCCATTTTTATGGCAACATCTTTGAAAAGCGAAAGGCCCAATTCTTAGAGAAAAAATCTAAGAATAGTCAGATGATATATCTGCAATACATGTTCTACCTTAAATGTGAATATTCCCAAAAGTTTTAAGAGTGGTAAACATTGAAAAGTTGATTTTTTTTATTCAATATTCTTACCTTTTAAGCACTTCTTTTTATATAACCGCTTGGATTATGTTTTCGCATTCATTCTTTGGAAGACTACATTTATTTTCATATACTCATAGTATACATTTTAATTTTACTATACATCTTTAATTAAATTTTCTTCAAATTCTAAATTTTGGTAAATTTTCATGAAAACTCTCATCCGTTAACATCTAATATATATGAGTGTGTTTTTCAAATTATTTATGATGATTTCACATTATATTTTGAAATTCTTTTTTTAATATGTTTTGATGAATACAATAACTTTATTTCTGAGAACTTAAGACATAAAACAAGCGGAAGCTGGCTTCCGAAATATTCTTGCATATCCTTTATTAAATGTATTATTCTCCATTTCTCTCTCATGAATTTCTGGCTTTCACGGACTTAAGCCAAGTTTGTGAATGCCACGAGAATTCAGATTTTTATTTTCAGTCTTCCACACACCAAGTGTTAAATTTTCTTTAATCAAGTAATGGCGTTTTCAGATTATGTAAATATATGAAAATGTATAGACTGATAGATTGTCAATCTCCAGAGAGATATGGTTCAAAATTAATTATAGATCTGTATTTTAGGCACTAAATTTGTTTATAATTTATTTACCTTTGTATTCACATTTTGTAGCTATCGTTTCCACTTCCACTCGGACAGACAGAAGATCTTCTTTTAAATGGATTTCCTTCAATGGAAATCTGCAAATATAATAGAGAGATATACATAGTTCTAAAATTGTATTTTTCTGATTGAAGGAGCTCTTAGACGTGGAAATTTGTCAAATTCTTCAATTCGCATTTTTCGGTGGTTATAAAAATGTATCTTTGTATATCTAAAATATTAGATACAAAAAAGTAAATGTGACCTTACATTTCTGAATATCGCAGGTTTCCATTACAGAACATAATAAAATAAATGTTACCCACAGGCAGAAAAATTAAAAGGAAAATAAACCTTTATTATAAACGATAAGTCAATAAACATTAACTTAGTCCTTCAAGTTAATAAATAATATATTCATTAACTTGACATTCGAAATTTTATGACAATTATTAAAATTTAATATACTCCTACACAGCTGAAACTTCGTAATTAATGTTTTTGCGATTGCCATTACTTATATGATAACAGGAGAATAATGCAAACATTATTTTCCACATCGTTTGTTTTTGGAACACTTTTTGAACTCATATCAATAATCAAAAATATTTTTAAAAATTAAAAGTGAATTAGTAGAAAATATTTAAAACAAAAAATACGAATAAAATAATAAAAATTGTATTTTAGATAATTTCATTAAATTTGTTTTAATGTATTTTTATACACGTCATTTCCATGGAAACAGATTACATTCCTTTTATAGTCGTTTCCAAAGATGCATTCATTAAGAATTTCTTCAGTACATATATCTTTAAAGAATGTCATTTTATTTTTTTTTCGTAATATAAAACCAGTTGATAAAATAACTCCAACCTCTTTGCTAAAGTGACTATCAAAAATACAATAGTCAATGTTAGAATAAATTTTAATATTTCTTAATTCTGCATGCTGAAAGTGGTTTGCAATAGCTCTATTCTAAAGAAGCAATTCTCTCCCACTAGTTGGGTTGTGCGGATATTCATTCCTTAACAAATGCTTTCAGGCATAATAACTATAAATATTAGTAAAAAACAGAAAGACAGACACACAAACATACACACACACAAAGACGCGTGTGTGTCTGTAATCAATAAATACTAGAAAAAAAGATTTATAAAAAATGAATGAAAATTAGTATTAGAGTAATCAAATATATATTATTTATAAAGCATTCTTACTTTGTACGAAATTGAGATTTGAATTGAGAAATTGAATTGAGATTTCAAATTTAAAAAAATAAAACCTTGATGTTTTTTTGATCTCGTTTTTCCCCACACATGGATTAAAATTTGAAAATTTCAGCCTCAGGTCACATTTTACATTCAAATTAATTTTATATTTACATTTAAAAAAATAAAGAAACTAGATTTCAAAAAGCTCATTCAAGTAGAAAAAATAACCAAGAACTCCAAACGAGTTTGAAGTTCTTATTATTCTCGTATTTTCCGTACGAGTTTGGCAACAGCTAAATATTGTCGTCAAACTTTATGTACAACTGAATTAATATTTTTGCTCTACAAACGAATTTTAGAATCTGATCACATTATAATTGAATTAAAGAGTTTTCTTCATTTGCTAATACTTCTATTTTCTTTGTGCAATCCTCTTCAAAAGGTTTTCTGAATCAACGGTTCTCTCTTCAACTTTCAAAAAGCAACACCTAAAACAAATCGCTGTAGATATTTCGCTATCTACAGGTGTGTTACGGTTGGTTCATATTGATTCAGAACTACTAGTCTAAATGCCGGTACAGATGTCGTCGCGCAATTCCTGTCCCACTGGAAATTTCTAATTACTGTATAAATTATCACATTTTTTATTTTTAGTTTGTCTTTGACCTCTGCTGATCTTTCTCAACTAGGAAAGGTAAAAAAGAGTGAAACTTAAATCATTTTTTTCAATTGAAAAGAATAAACGGCATTTACTCTGTTAAAATCTTAGATTGTATAAAATGCCTTGCAGTTTCATTTAATCGAATTTTAAAGGTCAATATTGCTTCAGAAATCCGTCAGGTAGGTTATGAAACAAGAAACTACAAACTCAATAATGGATACTAATGTTTTATCACATAATAAAAATATATGCATGGATAGCAAAGACACAATTGATAAATATACAAGGAGCACCATTAATAAGAATTCGCAACACAAGCTGACATAAATCAACAATATCAGTCAGAGAGCAGCTAGAATATTCGTAATGCGATCATCACTCCAAATAGATAATTAATGCTCGTGTGAGCATCTCCATTTGTATAGCCTTTTGAGATCCACTCCACTTGTATAGACATTTTTCTGAAGCATCTCTGAATATCATCTACAAAAAGTGTTATCAATTTAATATTGCACTCTTCGAAATTGTCAATCTTTATAGGCAATTCTACAAATGGTTGTCAAGTTCCATCTCTATTTTTTTGTAAACATGTATTGCTGGAAAGCAATATTACAGATTAAGAAGAATAAATATCTTTATTAAAGAGTCTGGATTCCTTATTAAAGAGGCCAAAATTTATAAACTATATATTTTTATTGAAAAGATCGCATGTTTTTAAAATCAACAAATCATAATGTAAATACATTTTCTGAGGTACAGAAATTCCACTCTAGAGTGTAGTTTTAATACTATATAATGAGCTAAATTATCTAGTTAAATACTTTATTTTTAAAAGCCTTATCTTGAAATTCTGTCATTGTTTACGTCAATTACCTCGCATAAGTAGCTAATTTTAGCTCCCAAACTTTGATGGACCATTTGGTTAATTAAAAAGTTGAACAATTATTTTAAGAAATAAAAACAATAAAGAATCAAAAAGAAAAAAATCCTCATCTTCTGCTCTACATTAAGTAAATATTTTTAATATTATTGCTTCAAAAATTCGATATTGAAAGCCTCTTTAACAAATTGACGCTTCATCAAAATTCATCCAATTAAGCTGTACAAGCAGCCATTTTTAGCGAAGAAGTTATTCTTTCAAACTTTCTCCTCTACTTCAAACTAGCTAATTATTTATTAATATCAGCCCAGTCGTGATTAAAGAGACGTTAATTTTAATGAGACTAGCCAATCGCTGTAGTAGCCAGATTATCTCCCATTAGAAGCATTATTTACTATCCATTTAAACTATATTTAATGCATGGACAAATGATCTTTAAAACTAAAAGGAGGAGTTTGAAAACTGGACGATGGAAGGAATGAATAATGACCCCTTTTTCAGTTTATTTTAGATGTATAGTAACATGTCTTTGTGTGAGGTACAATGTTACTTTGCGATGTCTAAGTCTTTCTTATTATTATAATATTTTTTATTCTATTTTAATTTAATTTTGGTCTTAAATTAATGTAGATTTCTTAAATCAATATAGTCCTAGTGCATTCTGTGATTAGAATTATTTTCGTAATTATTTTTATTGTAAATCAGTATGTACTTGCAACATCCATGCAGTCTCAATTCTTTCATTTGCTAGAATTTTGGTTTTCCTTATTCATTTTTCATTAAAAAAATGATCTTTTAAACTAAAAGGATGAATTTGAAAAATTATAATAGGTATGAATAATGACTCATTGGCGAACTTAATTTGGTTGTAACAATAAGTAACTTTATGGTGCCGAAATCTTTCTATTACTAAACCTTTGCGCTGTATTTATTTGTATATTAGTGTTATGCTGGTCGGATTTATAAATTTCAATTATTCTCATTTTTTTCTTATTTAAAATTGTGTGAAATTCCTAATTAAGTCACTCTTCATTTCACTAGACTACATCACTCTCAGAATAACCGATAATATAAATATATTCAAAACAACTATTGTCATTTTCTATATCAATATTCAAAAGTCAAAATCGTTTCAAATTCTTTATAACTATTTTCAATTTCACAATACGTTTCTACAATACGTTTTACAATACGTTTATCTTGCCATTTTAGAATATTATTTTTAAAATACTTTAAAAAAATATTTTAAATATTTACAAAATGCATAGTTAGTTACATTTAAATGCAATTATAAAATATTATTTGGAATTCTATACTGAAGCTTGTCAACTTATATAATATCAGGTAAATATGGTTCTTTGCTTTAGTTGCTGCCTATAGACTTACAACTGTAAAATGGCTAATTTTTTCCATTACTTGTTCGGTTGCAAATTAATATGGACTTTTTAAATTAACAAAATCCTGATACATTCTGTAGTTATTTTCAAGCTATTAGGCAAAAGTTTATTAAGGCTGTTAATCAATACTGCCCTGATGTATTCTGTGGGTAAAATTAGTTTCATATTCGTTTTTGAATTTATTTTGTTTACAAATCAATATAAAAAAAACATTCATATAATCTGATACTTTCTGTTATAGGAATTTTTTCTGATTGAATTTTTAGTATATTCCTGCTGAAAAGAATGTTTTTTTTTTCGAATAACGTTACTTAAACACGTTTTGCTATCCTAAAAAATTTTCCTCTCCATGTAATTTTCACAAAAGTGCGCAACTTGATATTAGTTAACATTTTTGTATTGGATAACAAAATAGCATTCAGACATTTTATTTTAAAATAGAAATTAGTATTTCAAATTAAATGTACTCAAATGTATTATAGATATTTAATTATATTTTTATTAGTGTTCATGTTGCTAATGACTGCTAAAAGAATGTAGAGCAAATTTTTGATGATCTACTAGAATCAGAAAGGATTTCATCTTTGAAATATTAACTAAGATCAATCTCGGTAAAAATATTATTAAGAAGCAGAACTGCAAAATAATTGTATTTGCATTATTAGAAATATAAGAAGACGAATTTTTATTGTAATACCTTGTATCCAAGGTAAAAGTTCGGAAAAATTAATAACATTAAAATGAACAATTTTCTATACATTCTAGTCTCAATAAATTGAATAATTCTTTCAAAATGTTCTATTTAAGAACTTTCAGAACGAGTCTTTCTCATAGTCTTATTTTAATCTCATTCTATTGAAAATAGAAAGTTTCTTTCTAACTGGTTCTTTAAAAATTTTACATTAAAAAAGAATAACTTTATGATTACATTTAAAGTCATTTCGAGTCTTTTTTTTAATTAATTTACTTTTCAGAGATTTTTGTTAAGATTTTAATTTATTAATTATTCATT
The DNA here is from genome assembly GCA_026543865.1 of Argiope aurantia. Taxonomy (NCBI): domain Eukaryota; kingdom Metazoa; phylum Arthropoda; class Arachnida; order Araneae; family Araneidae; genus Argiope; species Argiope aurantia. Next base: position 415,781 of record JAPMOR010120922.1, on the reverse strand, counting down.
ACTTTTCCTTATTTATACAAAAGATTTCCTCATTTTTAAATAATTAAAACTGACGATACAAATTTCTCTGCTAAATCATGGAACCCTCAATCAATAGTTAACGCAATAATTAAATTTTTAAAGGGTATCCTAAAATTAACATAAGATTTGAATTTGCCACCATTCTTGAATTAAAGTGTTGGTTAAACATTAAACTATTAACTATTAAAACTATTAAACTATTATTATTAAAAAACCATTTGAAAGCTGATAGTTTAGAGTTTGTAAAAATGGAGCTTTGGTATAAAAGAGCTGAACAATATTTCAAAAAATAATGTAAGTCTGGAGGCCACAGTTCAAATTTGAGAACTGACCACCGAGATTTGTGATTTAGCACCATTAGATTATTTTAGGGGGTTAGTTAAAGTCAAAGGTCTGCGCCAATTAGCCTAAAAGCACGTGTGCATTGAAGGCGGAAATTCAACGCAGCATCAACTAAATTCAGCCATATTTATACAAAATGGCTATAGAAAATTTCGACAAAAGAGTGCGTATGTGCCAGCAAAATCCTGGAGGCTATTTACCCTATGTGTTATTCAATACAAACCCTATCCTGTGTACTTTACAATTAAATAAAAATATAACAATTTATAGAAAAAAAACTATGTTTTTTATTTAATTCAAGTTTTGCGTTAATGTGTTGTTTTATCGTATAACGCTCCATCTTTACTAACACTAAACTACCAGTTGTCAAATGTTTTTTTAATAGGATTGCAACACTTTACTGCATGGGTAGTGGCAATTCAGATCTTGCGTTATTTTTATTTTTTTTAGGAATGCGGAAGAGCAATTTATTTACAAGAACATTCTGCATCCATCTTGAATATTTTTTCGGAAATATTGAAAAAAAAAACTTTTATGTGCTTTCTGAAACCAGTTATAGCAATGAAGAGGGCCAACTGCGCACCTAAATACTATTTCCCTAATTTCGCACTGATAACTACTAGAGACTAGAATCAACTGTCAAATTGAATCCAAAATCCATATGATATCGTTTCCTTCCTAGCACAACTACATTCAATTAGCTCTTCATAAAATATTAGATAAATGAGTTACATTTTATACTTGAGCATAGCAGTTTGAAATTATCTTTCGTCTTAAGTGAAAATATATTGACTTCCAAGCATTCGAATATTTACTATATGTCATCGTCCTGCACAGATGATAAAAAAAGCAGTCATAATAATATTTCTGTCGTAAGTCGTGTCTAAGTTTACTCTGACATGGAAGAGAAGTTAAAGAGTCGTTTGTGGGCGAGTTTACTTCAAAACCACTGAGAGAAAACATTTGTCAAGCTCCCAAAGCTTTGAGACATTCCAAACCTCTTTTACTTTTTCTCTTTGGCCATTAGGAAGGATGCATAAAAGTTCGAAATAATCCCCCGTGCCCAGAAATGTCAAAATTCAAGCTATTTCAAATAAATATTTACTGTCTGAATGTACTTCATTTGAGTTTTAGGATCTTTTTTTAGATATAGTAAATGTCTTTAAGAAATATTTTTTGTTTCTTTTTTCCTTTTAAAACAGGATTTAAGAGTTGTCTGTTGAAAATTTATACGAATATATGATTATTTGTATATTCTCCCTTCATATGATTATAGAGTAAAAAATATCACATAGGAATATGTTTTCGAAAAACCATTCAATGAACAAAATTTTAAGGAAAAAGGATATTTCTTTGGAGAAAGTAGGCGAAAAATAGTTTTTAAGGTACTTATTGATTTCTTTAAATAGTTTTTTGAGTCTAAAATTATAAAATAGATTATTTTTCAACCAAACGTGGAATCGTTATAAATGGAACAGAAATATCATTATAAATTGTTTATTTGCGGACAATTTAGCTGTAATCTGATTTTAATGTCAGAGACTATTTTCAGAATTCTATGAATGATATATAATCTTTGTATCTAACTCCACTATAGCAATTCTGGGATGCAAAATAAAAGAGTCTGATCAATTTCTTTTAAGGTTTTAATTATGAAATGGGGCATTTGAGAAAAGATAAATTTATTCTAATGATACAAAACTAAAGCATACATTATTTTTCTATATAACAACCCGAGTTTTCAACGCACTTTTCCCAACGTTTCATAAGTCTTTTTATTCCATTCGAAAAAAAATTCGGTTGTGTCTGTAATCAATTTTGAACCGTATCAATGACTTTTTCTTCGATTGTAAATCTTCTTTCCATTAGCACTTTCTTCATTAGTCCAAACATATGAAAATCACTTGGAGTAAGATCTGAACTGAATAGCGGATATTTCAGCACTTCGAATCCCAACTCCTTTATTGTTTCGGCCGTCCGTTAAGTAGAATGTGACCATGTGTTATCTTGATTCAGGATGACACCTTTTCGTAGTTTTCCACGACGTTTGGATCTGATTGCTTGCATTCGATGTACAATTTCCACATGTACCTTCCGCAAACAAGAAGCGAATCACTGCTCTTATTTCCTCCTTGGCGCAGATCAACAATGGATCTGCTGTATTTGACAGTCTGCTACACTCCAACGACAAACGCGGGAATAAGAGAGACACGTTGCATAGAAGTGTTTCTGACTACACTAATTCAGTCCTGGATACCAGTGGTGTTATCAAACCTAGAAAGAGAAATTTCAAAAGTCCCTTTACCTTTTGACTTTTCCTCATACTTTGTTACATATGCATTTTGCATTTTAATAATAACTTGACTCTTAATATAACGTAAGGCCCAAAATAGTTGTTTGACTATTCTCTTCCTGCTTTATGGTTCCTCCATGCTTGCTAATGTGCATGCTCCACAGAAAATATGACATAGATGTGATTATTAATATACACGTAAAATAATAGCAGTCATATTAAAGCATTAAATAGAGCGGTGTTTAAATATAAACAATCAAATTTGAAGAATGTAAATACACAAAATGTTAATTCGATGTATAATAAAACATGAATTTTTCTTCAAATATATTCATATTTTTAAAACTTAAACTAAAACGATATTGCACGCAATTTTCACTGTTTCTTTGATAATTCTTTAGACATTTATGAATCAGAATAGTTTATTCAAGAGCTCATTTGTCTCTGAATAGAATAAAATGTCTCTAAATGCAATTATAATACTAATTAAATGCTAGTAAATAATTAAATGATGATAAATATTATTTATTTTATCTAAATAATTTTAATCCTATGTTAATTTTTACCTTTAAGTAAGAAAAATTAAATGAATAAAATTTAACCCTGCGCTTTCTGTTTCCAAGCTTTTAACGGAATTATTGCCAAACGATTTGCAAAAACTATTTGAATTTAAAAATGCATTAATTTTTTAAGTAAATCCCGACGATTTCAAAAACTAATAAATTTTAAATAGAAATTATCAAGTAATCAGAATCCTATTTGACAGTGTTTTATTTAATGGAACGTATTTAAGAGAGAAGTGGAAGTTTATTAATCTAGAACAAATGTATCAATAATTTCATTTAGCTAGGTTAATCAATTAAATTTGAATTTCCATACATTTTGAAAATTTTGCATTGCTCAAAGACACACTGTAATTTTCACTTTTTCAGCATCGTAACAAGAAATATTTATTTCGTATTTTCACAAAAAATGTAAATGCTTTGAAGTCCAACAGTATTTTTAAAATAGAAAATTTCAAATACTTCATTAATAAAGTCAAAGAAATAGTTTTTCATTTTGAGCAATTTAAATTAATACTTTTCTCTTTTTTTTTGGTAAAAAAAAATCATAGTTATAATTTGTATGTATAATCAGCGAACCAATTATTCGCATAAATTATTATTATTGCATTTATTCCTGTGCAACAGAAAACAAAATTGGTTGATATTTTTAAAATTTATTAGTTGCAATTATTGAAAAGAACAGTGTCGGAAACAGAAAAAAAAAACGATAATGTAAGCAGAAGATAGAAAAATATATTCTTCACTAGAAGGATTATTTCGTTCAAAATAATAATTTGTCACTTTTCAATTTTAAAAAAAAAGAAAAACCAGAAAAGTTCATTTCCATATTTACTTTGCATTTTATTGATCTTTAGATAATGCTTTTACCCATTTTCTTCTTTTTCTTGGGATCAATCATACATTATTCATCATCAATAACCGCAGTAAAAAAATAAACAATATAGAAATACTTTGCTTGCATAATTTATCCTCTTCTGACAATTTTCCTTACATCTATGTACTTTTTTCTAGTGAATCAGAAGTATGAAAAAGCTATAAATCTAAGTGAATTGTTAACAATGTACAGATGAATGACTCATCAAACTTTGAAAGGTGGTAGAATAAATTAGATAAGGTTTTCCTGACATAAGATAATGCCCGAAACTTATATAGTAGAAACTCTGTATCGATCATGTTTAGATTTGGATACCATTTGAATGTTGAAGTGGTTACCAACTTGTTAATCATTTTAATATAGGAATAGATTTAATCGAAGTGATTACCAGGTTGGCGATGTTCTGCTACTTTTTTTTTACTCTTGTATAACGTATTGTAATCGCGAAAAAAAAATCCAAACTCGACATTTTGACGAATTTTCGTTTCAGGCCTTTCTGACTCTTAAAAACACATTTCTGTAGTTATGTCAGTCTATTCTGTCAGTTTATCTGTGAACACGATAACTTAAAAACGCTTATAGCTAGAGGATTGAAATTTGGTATATGGACTTACGATTAAATTTATACATTTATACTAAATTTTTAATAAAATTATTTCTTTGTAAACCTGTCTGTTTGGCTATGGAAGTAAAAGTGAAATCCAGAACTCCAAAACAGAAATAATTAGGTTTGTTACATGGACTTAAAATACAGACATAAAATTTGGTACATAGACTAAAAATACAGACATAAAATGTGGTACATAGACATAAAATTGGTACATAGACTTAAAAGAGAGACCTAAAATTTGACTTGATACATAGGCATAAAATTTCTTAGAGAGACTTAAAATATAGACATAAAATTTCACTTGATACATAGACATAAAATTTGACACATAAACTTTACATCTAAAATATGGATATCATTTTTTGAACAAAATATGATGAATAGTTGGTAGTCTGTCGATCTCTGCTTTCATATACTTATAAAAATAATAATTCATAAACAAAATGACTTAAATCATTAAAATTATGTGCCTCACGAACACCTTTGTAGTTTTATATAAAATTTTGGGGTTAATCATCCGGTAAAGATGCATTCAAAATACATATTCTTATGAGAGATTCAATAAAATTAATAGCTTCGCACCAAAGATATATATTTCCTAACAATCGTTCACCAATGACATGCAAGGTATTAGTGGTTTTATCCCAATTTTATGCGAAGGAAAGAGGGATAAGACATTTATTGGAAAGTATGCGAAAAAAGTTCGAGGTGATCACTCCCGATTTTTTAGAAAAGAAAATATGCGAAAAGTATCATGCATGATGCCATTATCTTCAAGTAAAGTTTTGTCTCCAGACTCGATCGAAAGTGGAAATTTTTGAGCATATACGGAGCTTATTCAGGCATGTAAAACTTGTACATGGTTTGTCAAGAATGTTAAGTTACACTTCTGATCATTTATCATAAATATACGATATGTTAGGATGTAATATTTCATTTGGCCCAATTTTACTGGACCGTTTATGAAAACAACATATCCGAGGAAAGAACACATCTACTTCGCTCAATTAACTATTTAGGTATTTCTTACCTCTCAGCGTTTAAACATACGATATATTTTATAGCAAAAAAGATTATTTCCGTTTAATCCTCCGAACTTAACATTGATTATATATTTTTTTGGATTATTAAACATATATCACAAAACACTTATAGCTGATGAACATTATTATTAACTCTTTTCAAAGATGAATAAGTTTTAGCCGGAAATTCATCAGAAAATTTATTCTATTAACACTTCTTGTGGCGTGTAACTCAGACCATGGATAATGATTGAAAACTCTACTTTTCCCACTTACGAAGTAAAATCGCTGGACACAAAGTGGGACAGAATTCATCTGAGCAATTATGACCAGCAATTAGTTTCCTGTACGTCTTATACCCCATTTAGATCAATACCCCCGGGTGAAATTATAGGTTCTAAAGCTTCTGTAGGCGCACGTGACTCTTTGTGTCCGAAAACCAGCTTGGAGGATTGCCAGGGAAAGTAATTGACTTAGATTTCACCAAGTACATAAAAGTACATAAGGATACAGAAAGAAAAAATACTATTTTTGCCATTTTTAGATGAGAGAATTGTAAATTATTGTAATTTTTCTGTCAGCTTTTTTATGATGGCTCCATGCTAGATATGAAATTGGTTTCGTAGTGGAACTCCTGTCATGTGGATATACATTTGCGGCTTCATTTATAAATGTATTTTGTGTTACTTCGGATAATGACATTTCCAAATGCTGTGGATGTGATTACAAAGGAAAATGATTCTTTTTTTGGTGATAAAGTTGTCAATCGAATCATATTTGAAATATTGTGCTATTGTGCTTTAGCTATTTACTTTTGAGATATAATCTGTATCATCTTTTTATATTAGTGTATGGTTTACTACTTTTCAGTAGTTTCTTTTCTCTATAGTTATAGATGTCGTAATATTATTATAATTAAAATAACATGCGATTTTAAAACCTTTTTTTTTTCAATGCAACCCTCTTATACATTTTTTTCTGGAATGAATTAATAAAAATATTATCTAAAACTCTTTATGCAAAACTATAATCTAGATTAGATTAAATAAAAGAACGCATTTTTCATTTTTCATCTATATATATTAAAATATATAGAGTCTATCTGAAATATATACTATAAATTCCTTGAGTTGGAATTGAAAAACTGAAAATGACTGGGATTTAGAGAACCAAATAAAGCATAAGTAATATATGACCGAATTACCTAATTTCTAATGTTATGGGTAAATCTATACGTCCAGTTGAAAAAGTGTTTTGCATGACGTAAAGAATTGCTTTTCAATTTGTTTGAGTCATTAAATGTATTGTTGAAAAAATCACAAATTTTAAATTTTATTCAACCGCATATAGATCCTAGTAGTCTTATTTAGTAAAATAGATTTGATACATTAGCATTTTAAATAAAAATGTTCCCCTCTTCTACAACTAAAATTGCTCGAGTTATGAAACTTTGAACTTAAGTATGTGTGGAACAATGAAAAATAATTTAAATTCTCGTTCATTGCAAATTTAGTATGTTAAATTAGTTCATTAAATTCAGTTCAAAAAATTACAATTTGCTGATTCATAAATCTCCAATGAAGCGACCAGTGAAATGATATAAAATTGAAATATCCAAGCCCTGATGATTCAATCAGTTTTAATCTCAAAATTATGTAATTTATTTGCTCAATATATTGTTGCATCAAGAGTATTTTACTAAATATGACTAATAGGATCGAGGGAACATATAATCTCATTATAAAATCCCCAAGGGAAAAAGTTCGAATTCTTTCGCTTGCTGCTCTATGGGAACAGAAGGCAATTTCTTTATCGCTTCTTGTATATATTGTAATATGCCTCCCGAATGAAATAAATCGAAGTTAAAATTTTCAAAAGTTTCTTCTATTGGTACAAGCAATTCCTAAAATATGTTTTATATCATATATAATATCCTTTCGGCCTCCCCCTTCTCATCGCTATGCTATTGAACATGTAATTGAATAATAGTATCTTAAAAAATGTTCAATAAACATTTAAACTCCTACACGAAAAAAAAAGTTTATGAAATTTGTGATACGTGAGTTTTTCGACATCTAAGATATTAATGCGTTATGTAAAACTATATTCCTTCCTTTCCTTTGAAATTTACAAAAGTAATTTTATCTTATTGGCTCATGTACTTAATCTTGTTGATGTTGACATCTATCCATTGTACTTAATTTTGTTGGAGGAAGGTTCGTTCCTAACTTAAAATTGTTCGTTCATTTATAGTGGTGGTAGCGTCATAAAAATACTTTTTTGAAATAATTGCAGTAGCACCTTTTGAACTTAGGGCATTAATGCTTATGACATTATGATATTAATACATTATATTATGATTATGATATTAATGCTTATGACAAGAAATTAATGACATTAATGCTTAACTTCCTAGAAAAATTTTGCTGTGTTATGATAATTTCCATTAATTCATGTGATGCTTCACTTTTCACTCTAAACCTAGCTTTTCTTTTTTTAACAAATGGAAATAACACGCCGCATAAATAAAGAACTTTTATTTCCTCAGATAAAAACAACATACATGACCTTATATCAAATAACATAATTATTTGATTTTATCTTTGGCTCGTTATCTTTGGTTTTAAATGCTTCCAAAATAACTTCTTTCCATTCGAGTCAAATTGGTGTAGGAATAAATTGAGATATAACCATTCATCTTTGAATGCATACTTTCAGACTTCTTCATTTTTAAGCCGTTTCCGATAATAAAGATTTCTATATTATCTTAATTTTAGAGTTAGTTAATTATGTTATAAATTAGAATCAGAATATTAAAACGCATGTAGAACAAAATATCGATGAAGTCAGGAAAACTATTACCGCTACAAACATTTTTTTTTTTATTTCTTCACAAACAGGTTTTTTAAAAAGAAGAAAAAAACTGCATATAATATATTAAGTTTATTACGATATTTAGAATTATTAAATTATTTTCGCTGATACTTTTTGCAAAGTTGAAAAAAATAAAATTTATGCAAAGAAATAAATCCCAAAGCCTGCATTTCAATATATTCATGCCAGTCATGTTTAATAGGAATTATAATTTGTCAAACCTGTAATAATAAATAAAAAATAATAATTTACTTCATTCCTATTTTGACCAAGATTGCATAAAATATAAAATAATATACAGTGTAATGATGCATAGTATTCCTATGTAAATCACTCATAATCATATAGCTTATACTTTACCATAAAATCCTATTTTGGCCAGTGTTGTTTAACATTACGAAATTCATACAAAGTTATCGTTATCTAATATTTCTTCATTATTTTCAATAAACCACCTTAATTGCACTGCATCATAAATTAAGCACATATTCATGAAACAAATATTCTATTTAGAATGAACTTCTTAAATATATCATGCAGCTGCACCGATCCGTAGGTCCATGGATAAGATAAAACGAGCAGAGATAATTTTTTATTCTCTTTTCTCAATTTTATATAATTTTATTTGTAATGACTCTGTATGTTTGCAATGAATGAATTTTGTAATCAATTTTCATTTTGGCTGATATATTGGATTTTAAAATTTTCATATTTTTAGATGAATTTACATTTCTGTATTCTTAGAAAATTAATTGCTAATTGATAGAATAATATAATCAAAGTTTAATTCCATACGAGTGGAGCTATCTATGAGTGAATTTGAGAAACACTATGAAACGATTTTTTTATATTTATAATGATGATTTACTAATTAAAAACTGAGGTGTAGAAAAGCGCAATTCTACTAATTAGCGCAATAATTAAAGTGCAATTAATTATTGCGCCTATAATGCTGTTTGCGCATAATTTGTGTGAGTTGTTCTCCACACTTATAACCATTAATTTATATCATTTATCATATCAATTTAATTAGGAATTTTAAAAAAAGATTATGATCTATGTACCAAAATATGAGTTTCATAGCTTTTAATTTAAATGTATGAAATTTTCTTTCCAAGAATTTAGTCACAGGAAATATAAAGGATTTCATTTTTTCCATCGATTTCTATACAGATTATAATCTACTTGGTTAAAAAAATGCCTCATGATGTTGTATTTATATATGGAGCTCTTAATTATCTTCTGCAGAGGATAAAATAAGAAATTTCAAATAATTTACCGATCATATTCACACATTTCTTGTTTCCTTTTGGAATGCAAAATAAAAGGGCTTATAAAAATCAAACAATGATAAAAAAAAATCACCAACATAATCAGTTTAAGAATTTTACTCTCATAGCCTTTAAACAATTTCGTAATTTTTTTCTGTACATTTCCATGAAATAACAACTTGGAATTGACCACGACATTGCTATTTATTTATTTGTTTTTGTTATTGTTTCTAATGGTTCTTGTCATAGACAAGCCCACTGACTTTAAGAACTCATTTTTTAAGCCAAGGGTACGTCTCTTGTTTTTTCAGTAGCGCCATCTAGGGCCAAGAGTACGAATTAGCTACACACACACGTCACAACCCTTTTCGTGGTGCAGAATTCATTCATACATTTCATTCACTCATCCACAGATCGTAATTTAGACCTGAATCATGGAACGATCACCCCTGATCCAGTACCTCCAATGGTATTACTCTCGATATGAAGGACCTTGTGACCAAGACAGATTTATACGCGCGTCAGCCACCGCACAAGCGGGGAGTCTTCGGCTGGCGGGGTTCGAACTCGCACCCCAAGGGACGCGAATCCAACCCCCTACCAAAATTGTTTATTTGATTCAACACCGTAAAAAGATTTTCGAAGTTATCTTTTAAATTAATTCCATTGATTTAAGAGTTGTTTCTCAATCGCATGATAAAACTTCAAAATATGTTTTAAATAAATAAAATATCTACAGTGTCTGAAATATTTTTATTTGCAGTCACTGAAATTTAAAATATTTGCAGTGTCCTTTGAAAATCATATTTCATAAATCTCTAAAACATTTAGACTGGGATATTTTATTAGTTATGAATAATGCATTACACAATTTTATCTCTGTTATTTAAATATTTCGACATAAAGTTATTGATCACACTTCGAGATATGCTGAAAGTTACTTTTATCTTGGTATATTTTAATGATATTGAAAAACCCTCATATGATTTCATATCTTTTTTAAAAAATTCCATAAAGTGATTAATTTAGTTTCGATATTCGCCGAATGTTTTGTTATTGTGAAATTATTGAACATATGATTATATTTGTTACTTTCAAAAAAGTCCATTACAAATGATACTCCAGAAAAAAAAAGAAAAAAAAACGTACCATATTCGTAACCAACTTCCCTTATTTCATTCAATCTTGTACTTTCTCTGTAATGCTGTACAAACTCCTGTCCATGAATAACAATTCCCTCGCCACTTGAATTATCGCTGAGCTTTATTTGAAAATACTTGAAATGCTGGTAGATATTTGACACGATTTTCCCATCACATCCGATAAGTTGAACAGATTCTCAAACCTCCTCCATCCAGTTTACGCGTTTCTGCTAGATAAAAACATCCCAAGGAGACTCTTTTAAGTTCATGTTACTTTATGAGGACACATTTCATAGGATTCCCTAGATATAAGAGTTTCTGCTAAGAATCCATATAGTTTTTGTTAGTGCTAAACCACAACAGTGTAGCTGCACACCTTGATTTATTAGACTTAACTGGTATTCTGCAAATAGATTTGTATTCAGTAGATTTATTTAACTTGTTTTGTTCCCAGGAGAATGGTTTTAATGATAGTTTATATGAATGCAATAAAGAAATTAATATTATGGGATAAATAAATGATAAATAAATAATAATTAAAAAACGAAAATGTCTGTTTAGTGAAGCGGGAGTCTGAAATTTAGATGCAGTCAATAATTACATGATAGATATAAAACGTGCAAAAATAAGCAATTAATTACTTAATATTATGAGGTTATTATATTTACTATTGCTATTGTAATATTAAACGAATACACACCCTTAAAAGCAATGGAATTAATTGTAATTGAGGCAAGGTGAAGTTCAAATTGCATATTCCTTATAATTGAGTCTAAGCTATTCATTCCATTTTTTGGATTTTTTCAGCAAAAAGAAGAATAAATTATCCTTCCTAATCAGTTCCAAATAGATGCATTTATTTTTATATTGAAATTAGAGCTACTGCAGCTGTACAGAACATTCCTTCTAAATCTCATCAATTAAAAGTAGTAATAAAGATAATTCTTCTAGTTTATATTAGTCATATGTTAGTTGACCTTATCAATTAATTACAATCATAGGCTTATTGTCGCATTCTAACTGAGGACTCGGTAGCCTAACGTTTATAAGATCTCGACCATTCCAAGATCTCGAGTTCAAATCCAAGATGAATTATATTTACATTTATTTATTTTATATGCAAATTTAATATATGTAAATGTAATATATGTAAATATTTTTCCTGGTTGAGTATTCTAGAACATTCCTCCAGTTATATAAAAAGTATGCAGCTGAATACGTCTTTTGTTGTAGTGCTGTAGAGTATTATGGCAAGTAGAGTATTATGGCAAAATAAATGTGTTTAGAAATTGCATCTTATTGCAAGTTCATTTCTGCGTGACGATATCAATAATTTTCCATTTAGAAAATGACTCAATAATTTGAACTGTGTAGCAGCATTTTTATAATTCACAAAATTGCCACTTTTTTATTTGAATTGTCTCATATCCATTTCAATCAACGCATTGAAATTTTTTTGCTTATAAAAAGACATAATTATTATGATATATTAACTCATATAATTGCAAAAATTGCCATTGGAAATGAACAGTAAAAATTAATAAAATATTTGTAACATGGAAAATTATTAGCATTCTCAGACTTAGTAATATTTCAACTTAGTATCATCACTATTTCTCTAAACAGTTACAAGCTAAGAATATTTTTTTAAAAAAAGACTTTTAAAGTTAAGGAAATTCGTTCATTGTCATGAAATGTTATTTTTTTTATCTTTGTTTATTACATTATGTTATTTTTTAATCGATGTCTCGACTTAAAAATAATTCGTAATAATCAAAGTTGATTTTTTTTTACAATTTCTCATGAAATGTGATAATCCACCGCGCAGATTAAGAGCCTTTTTGTTGCTGGCAATATTTGTTGAGAGACTGATTAGAAAACGCTCTCTATTCTGTAGCCGTGAAAAAATTAATTTTTTCTGCATCAAATATTTTTTATATATATTTTCTGATATTATTATAATTTCATATCATAACTAAGTGTAAACCATGGTTTTTATTTTTTAATGGGAACTGGTTCATGGTAAATTTTCCTTCATATAAGCTTTATAAGAAATTAAACATTTAATTTTTGACATTGATCTGTTGTCAGGCATTCAATCTCTGTTGTCATCTGTTGTCAGGCAAAACTCAAATATCAGGCATTCTGAATAAAGACTTTCTCAATTCCTTTGACTTATTAAACTAAATTTTTATAAATATTATAAACTCAAAGTAACCTTCTAGTATATTAATAAATTAGCATTTCATCACCACAACATGACAAAAAACAATTTTCCAGATCACCACCAACACCTGATATCCGATATTACCCCTCCCCCCTATTTTTTTGAACTGTTTCCGTTGATTGTTTCTTCACTACAAATGGGAAAAAAGAGAAAAAAAATCATCCTTGATTAAAATTAATTAGGATGGCAAGTTTCCAGAGGTGGATCTACTGCATTTTCTGAACAAAAAGCGCGCACTCCCAATACATACTTTCTCAGTTTCTTTGACTTATTGAACAACCATTTTTTTTTTCAATATTCTAAGCTCAAAGCAAATTTCTAGTATATTAATAAATTAGCAAACAATTCATCACGACGGCATGACAAAAAACAATTTTCCAGATCACCACCAACACCTCATATCAGTCTCCCTACCTTTTCAACTGTTGCCGTTGATTGTTGCTTCACCACAAATGAAAAAAAAACCATACCTGATTAAAATTAATCAGGATGGCAAGTATCCAGAGGTGGATATATCGTTTATTATTCTAGCCGACGAATCGCATGAGTGACCTTTTCACTACACCCGAGCTATTAGGTATAATTGAATTCTACTACACTGTGCCTCACACCATGAAGCTTCCGAATAGGGTACTTAGTTTGTAGCATTTACATAACAAGGAAAAGCCAGCCATCTATTTGTACCGCTTTTTACTGTCCTTCGCTCTCTTTCTTAATTATGTTAATGGAGGCCTCTGGTATTGTTACCAAGGACTACATAATATCCTAGACCAGGAATTTTAGGCAAAACTCCAAGGAAGGTAAATGGAAAAAAAGGAAAGGAAGGAAATTAGTGTTGGGATAGTAATCAAGGCTTGCTTTCCAAACAAGTCATTGTTTGTTTCAGGTATAAATTTTACACGAGACTAAATGGGTCGAGTAATGACGCTTGCTGTAGTGTTGTTGCGAGCATAATGTCTGGAAGAAAGACAATCTGAATGTTTCTATGGTTCTTTGCTCCTAGATAGATTGAATATAGGAGAGTGTTTGGAATTTGATAAGACAGCTGCTTTTCCCTGTGTTCTTTTAGACCTTGGATTCAAACTTTTCATAAAGATTTTGTCTTTAATTTTGTAGGTAAATAATATAATTGCAGGATTGATAATGAAGGAAAAAATTTTCAGGATATTAAATATGATCTATGTGGAAAGAATTATCTCTAACTTATAGAGAATATAGCATTTATTCTGATCTCTGGAAATCTATGCAAACTATTAGGAGGATTCCAGGATGAATATTTAAAATATTTTACTTTAAAATTAATTTTTAGCTAAAAAAATGTTAAAAATGATAGTTAAAATGTATAATTATTTACTCAAAATAATTCATTTTTAAGGTCAAAATACGGTAATAGAGCGAAAGTGAACGATTATTATATCATTTTTCATTTCTTCACTTTCATTTTTTAATAATAAAAGATGTGATGGGAAAAGGAAAAAAGAATAAGTTTCTTTTTAATTTTTTTGTCATCGATAATCCCTTTTAAAATTATTTCCATTCTACACATTTTTTCATAATTTACTTTTTTATTTAACTTTCTTTGTTTTGTATCTCTAAAAATGAAACTTTATAAACAATCTTTCACTGATTTCCTAATCTGCAAGATTTCGATAATTTGCATATTTTTTTAAATGACTATATTTTATTTTAAGTTTTCTTAAATCTAATTATCAGTTGTGATTAATTTAATGAAAATTTTTCCTTCCACAAAGTAGCGAATTTGATTAAAAAATGAATAAAAGTGCGCATAAACGCATAACGAAATATTAAATAAAAACTTGAACTAGAAAATAATGAAGATACAAATCTCTCTCTTTTTTGTGCATTAATAAAAGCATGTTTTAAAAATGCTTTTAATGTTCAAAATAAATTTTTCTTTATTTAAAAAATAAAAATTTATATATTTATTAAGGACGTAAGAATATGTTCTCTTGAAAACCCCCTCTTATTTCTTGTTTTTAAAAAAGATCTCGAAATATTGTGTCCTTCTGTGTCAGCATACTTTCTTTATTCTCATTTCACTTGAGATTAGACTCTCTTTTTCTTTAATCCCAAACTCTGAAATTTTTTTCATTGATTTACGGGTCTTCCAGATTAGGTAATCCCTATAGTAGATAGATATTGCATTCCATTCATCTTGCTTGAATGTGACTTGTTGAATGCAAGATCTCGTAAAAATTTAATGTATATGCTATAGATAATCTGAAATAATAGGGGATATGGATATTATTCTTTCTTTAGAAGGATTGTATCAGTTTGTCTAGAATAACATGAATACTATTTATGTGGGAAAGGAATAGAAAAAAAAAATATCTCTAATTTAACGTTTTTATTTTAATGTTTATTCTGTTTTAAATTCAAAATAAATTTATAGTCTTAAAAAAATTGTCAAAAATGTTAGTTAAGATTTAAAATTATTTACTAAAAATCAATCATTTTTTAAAATTAAAATTGCATTACAGGACTAGAGTTAAAGATGTTCTTCATTTCTTGATAGGAAAAGGAAAAAAATCAATCTTGTCATCAATCAAAATCTTTTTTGTCCTCGATAATGTCAATAATCCTTTCATAATCATCTGTACCCTACACATTTTCTCTTAATTTTACCTTTTTATTTAATTTTCTTTATTTTGTATCTCAAAAAATGAAATTTTGCAATCAAATTTTCGCTGATTTCCTGATTTGCAAAATATTAGATATTTGCATATCTTTATTCTAAATTTCTATATATTATTTTGATATTTTCTAAACTTAATTATCAGTTGACAGATTAATTTAATTAAATTCTTTCCTTCCACAAAGTAGCGAATTTTATTAAAAAATGTAATAAACGTGTATTTAAAATATATAATCAAGCAATATTAATTAAAAACTAAAACTAAAAAATAATTAAAATAAAGATCTTCCTTCTTTTTTTTTGTATATTATTAAAAGTGAGTTTTTTAAAACTTCTTTTGTTAAACTCAATTATTAAGTTAATTTTTTTTTAAATATGGATCCTTTTTTTTTATTTATTTTCACCATCATTTTAATACTAAGCAATTATTTCAGGTAATTAAATCTCATTTCAACTTTATTCCCAAATAACAATTTTTTATATTTATTAATAATATCAAATTTAAATACAGAAAATATGTTCTTTAAAAAATCTTATTTCTTATTTTTAACAATAATCTCGAAATATTCTGTCATTTTCTGTCAACATGCCATTTTTCTTCTCATTACACCTGAGATTAGATTCTTTTCTCCTATCTCATACTCTGACATTTTTTTCGTTGATTTACATGTCTTCCAGATTAATTAATCTCTAAAATAAATGGACATTAAATTCCATTCATCTTGCTTGAATGTGACATGTTAGATGCAAGGTCTCTCAGAAACTTAATGCATATGCGATAGATAATCTCAAATAATAGGTAATATGGATGTTATTCTTTCTTTAGAATATTTGTATCACTTTGTCTAGCATAGTCTGAAGTTCATTCATATATTAACTGGCATTAAAAGTTTAAGTAATCATGCAATTACCTTTAAATATAATTAATCATCAAATAGTCATTAACCACTCTGTACACCCTCCCCACTTTTTTGAACATTAGCACACCCGAGGGGTCATTTTGACCCCAAATTATCTAGTACTTACTCATTATCTTATTGACTATTTGCATAAAAATAAAATATGGTCAGATTATATAAATGTTTTTCCACGTAAATATGTTCTTAAATAAGATATAAATGCAATTTTTAATAAGAAAAAAATTGAACTTAGCCTCTTTTTTCCATACCTTTTGTGAATTCATTTCCATTTTCCCCATTCCATTCATATAAAAATTATTATTTTCAATAAAAGTAGTTTTTTTCCTCTATAAAAGTATTGGATAAATAAGAAAATTTACATTTTACATATAGTTTACATTTGAAATTCTTTTTTTAAAAAAAGAAGCTTAAACATACCACTTTGAAAATTCATATTTTTTAGTCTTTCATTTTTATATGCATACTGAAAAATATTTTTATTATTTCTCCTTCATAATAAAATGAATTGTTAACATAAATTTCAAAATAATATATTCATATTACAAAATAATAAATTTTATATAATGATTTTTTTTACATACGAGCAAAGAATGATTTGATTCGATTTTCTGGAGCATTCAGAATCTCCATTTTGTTTCGGTTCTGCATCATGATCACTTTCCAAACTTTCATGAATATATGACGAATCTGAACTATTATCATTCTGTCTATAAGTAGAAAGACTGCTGTCTGTCATACTCATAACGTTAAAAGAAACTGAAACTCTAGCACACAAAAGAGGTGATTTAATCCCAACCCTCTGGTAAAAATGAGAAACACTGTTTCATTGATTTCTGTTATTTTAATCATTTTCTTCTAGCTCCCTCACGAAGATATAGGAAGTAACAAGTATAAGCTTTTATAAATTCGTACAATTTCTAAACAAAAGAGAAAGGATGGGGTCAAAAAGACCCCGTCCTTGTGCTGACGAGTTAAAGTATACCCGGATTAAAACTAACACAGAAGAAATTGAAGAGGTATGGTTCCTAATTTCGAAACCAAAATTTATCGAAGCTATGTTATGTACATGAAGCATGATTAGACATTTTCCAATGCTGTCATATGGAAGTGTAGAAATAGGAGTTGAGACCATTTCTAAAAGACAATAGTAGCTTGGCATTTTGAATGTTCAACACGGACATTCACTGTGTATGTTGACATACTAACTACATTAAACCCTTCAATATGAAGCATTTTTAGGTTGGTGTGACGTGAAGTTTAGAAATAGGAGGCTTTTGTCTCAGTTTCAAACTAACACAGAAGTTATAGCATTAGGAAAATGACACATTCTTCATTTCGAGGCCAAATTCTGCTTCATGATTAGGAATATGCATGATTATGAAGCACTTTGATGAAACATGATTAATCGATTTCCCAGTTTGGTGCTAGGAACATTTAAAGAATGATGGAAGCCATTTTTAAAGTTTCGCAGTGGCTTAAATACAAATGCCGATATCATTCCATGGTTCAAAAATTCTCATTTTGCTGACATGTGGAAATTTCGAACTGTGAAGAACGCCGCCAGAGTTGATATTGTCATCTAGTCGTAACAGTGAAGTTCAAGATAGTCCCCAAATAACCCGACTGTAATTTTGAAGATAGATGTTTTCGGGATTCTGATTTTTGAACTTCATACCTTTATCCCGAAAATGGTATAATATTCAGAAAAGTGTTCGTTTTCATATCTTTAGAACATCGTCCACTTAGTATGAAACGAAAAAGTGGCCGGATAAATCCTAAGAATAGCACTCATTAAATGCGCTGTGTGCTCAGGATTTTCTGAATTACGACGTTAATAAATTTGAAAGAAAGTAACAGTTTAGATTCATTTAGACAATTAGGCTTATTTATTCTTCTGAAAAGGGTTTTCACATGTTTCCTTTGACAATCTTCTTCAGAAACTTCAAGTAATGCGTCCCCGTTTATGTGACCTCATAAAATGTGTCTATTCTGTTTTAATAATAAAATGTCAGCATATTTTACTTTTAAAATTGGGAACACATCTAGACTTTAATTTAAAATGTGTGTTCTATCTCTTGTGAGCGTTATTATGAAAAAAACTTATGTTTCACCCATTCATATTATATCTGACACGAATATTTAGTGCACCTGGAAGCGGCTCATGATGACATTGCAAACATATGATAATACAGACATAACATGACAATAATTAGTGCACACATTTTGTGGACTCACAAACTGTATTCTGTGCTCTAACAAATACGCATTTTATATATATCCTGATTAGCCTTAATGTGCAGAAAAAGTCTTTTTTATAATAATTCGATGATGCTCAACATCTTAACAATAGAAACAATTATCATATATCATACTATTTAAACATAAGCACTCGCAACTGAATTTCGGTGTTAGGTGGAATTCAAAACCCTTTTATCGCGTATTTTATAACTATACATGTCTGATGTTAAGAAATAGTCACTCTCTTTAATGACGATTACAAATTCCCAATAAAATAAAAATTCCAGAGCTCAAAATTGTGAAAAATTCAGAAAAGCGGTTTGCAAATATAATAAAATTTATTATTGCCAGAAAATGGTTAAATAACGAGATTGTGGTAGGTAAAAATTATGAAAAAGAATTAAAGAAGAAAATTATTACTTGAGATGGAACATAAAAATTGCTTTATGGAAGGAAAAAAAATGATAAAGTAAAACTGGAATTGTCAATCAAAATATCAGAACTAATTTTTTAATAACAGAAAACTGACCCATTCGAGACATTTTGGGAGACAAAAAATTGCTCAATATTAGAAAATTTATTTAATTTAGCCTGATTGTAATATACAGTTCAGTCAAGGTTCTTGAAATCGAGGATACATTTGTAATAGGATTGTTTAATTCTGTAGCTACATTTTTGTTTCTTTGTTTTATACTTGAAGATTGTACCACAAATAGCAAGTAAAGGTAGATGGCCAAAATTACAAATGTTTAAAATTATTCAGCTTATTATTTTTGGACGGTTAAATTGCAAGTATGTTTTAGATATATCTTGATCTGTTCATTGCAAATATATATGATATACACAGTTTTCAAAAAGAAGGAATAGAGAACTTTCTAATTACTGACAACAGATAGAAACATGTGCGAAACACCAAGAAATTCAAAGTTTTATTCTAGATATTCAATTTGAGTTCCATTTTTAGGCGACGAACACCGAATCGAATTCCCTCTCACACTGAATATAATTTCTAGGTTTCTAATATCATCCTGGAAGGAACTGTTTTAATTGGTCATTGCTTGAGGTTTCTCTTAATTTTAAATGCACATCTCAATCAATAAAAAGAACACGAGACTGCGTATCTATTAAATGATTGATTTCATTGGTTACGGCGATAAACCTTATTTTTACTTTCTCGTATACTTAGTATAGAGAAATTATATTACTCGTCAAAATATTCGAACTTCTAGATTTTGATCAATCTCCACATTTTAAGGCCTCCCTGAGTTCAAAATGCATATTTTTGTAAAATATCTATCTGTCTATGACAAAGATAACTCATAAATGCTTTGAGTTAAACGGTTCAAATTTGGTATATTGTCTTCACACCAAATGTGCTGATTTCTATCAAATTTTGAGTAAAATGAGCTCAGAGGAAGTCTGTCTATCCGGCTGTTCGAATGTAAGTTATCATGATAATTACATAACGACAAGAGCTAGGTAAATAAAATTCGGTACACAGATTTAACATTAGACGCCTATCAAATTTTTAGTCAAATTCATCTAAGAGTTGACTGTATTTTCAGAAATATTTAAACATGATAATTCAAAAATATAATTACTTAAATCATATTTCATTTCAGATTTTGCGATTGCAAGTGCACTTTTGTAGAAACATTTTGTTTCAGATGGTGGGGGAAAAAACGCCACTAAAACCCAAATTATATTTTTGGATTCACGCATGCCAGAGAATAATTTCCAAATAATTCGCCAAGGATAACTCAATAGATTCAGTAAAAATCTAAATTCAATAAACTTAATATTTCGTAACTATTGTACGCCAAAGCCATGTAAGGCGTTGTCTGGTATTTGAAGTTTATTACAGAGTATGCAAGAAAGATTTGGGGGAGACCATTTCTCCTGGTTTTTCAAAGCATTCAAACCGCATGAACGATAATATAAGAGCAAACTCGAATATACCAATTGACGATTCAATAGGATATCGATCTATCAAATGCGAAAGCAGTATTTGTTGAATGAAAACACAATTATGACCTCTGGAACCCTAATTGCCATCTAGAAGGTTGCTTTATCTATGATAAATTGAAAATCCTATTGCATCGACAATCAATCATTGTCAGAACAAGATGTAAATTGCATTCCCATGAGGTCTAAGTGCGGTATCAAACATGAAAGATGCATAAGAAACTTCAGTATTTTGAATAGTGCATCCAATAGCACTAGCATAATTCTTATGTCATTTTTTCAATGAATATTATGAATTAATGCAATTATGTTATATAAAAATAATATCTAATTTTTTTAATCACATTATTTTCCATGAAAAGGAAAGAACTATATAGATGAGCTGGGTGATATAATATTTAACATGCCATCTACTAATTGAACCTAGCTTGCATGATATAATCCAATATTACTCTAAAATTTGTATGCCAATTTTTTCAATGGATTATATGAATTTAAACATTTATGTTATATAATATAAAGACAATTTCAAGTCTTTTTTTTAATTATGTTATATTTCCTAAAAAAAATCTAACATACCCACTGGATTGTACAATATCCTTTGGTTGGATATTGTGCCATCCACTGTTTCAACCAAGCTTGATGAGCGAAATTTTTCATATGTAAATAATATTTCATTAAAAGATAGATTTTATTCGTTTCCATAAAAAAATATGCTAAATAAAACAGCGTGAGTGCTTGCTTTTATTTTTACTTATCCAATGAAGAAAGTTTTATGCTTATCTCTGCAAAATAGTAAAAATAAAGAGCAATTATTTACTTTGGACCTCTTTCCCTTGATCTATTAACTTCAAAATATTATATATCTGTAATTTTGTCTAAGCTGAAATTCATCTCTCTGTTTGTTGCGTTTTTCAACTATTAATTCACTAATGAATAATTAGATCGACCAATACTCAATCCACAAAATTTTAAATACCTACAATTATAATGATGAAACCACATGGCAAATTTAATTCATTTATTTTGTTGGGTTCTTTCTCAGTTATCATGTAGCATGCTAAAGGACAATCTTATCATAGATAGTAATATCGTGTAGCTTGTCAAGAGACAGTCTTATCATAAATTGATGTTGTCTAATATCCGAGAGAAGTATCCAGTTCCTTTGTAATAACATCTATCCAAATTTTTTTATTCAAATATTGGCATACATTTCAAAAGCAGTTCAAAAAATTATGTGTCGTTATAATTTATTATAAAGTTCAATAACCATCCAAAATATTAGTTAAAAATTAGTACAAAGTGTTTAACGAAACTGTACCTGCATTTCTGTTTTGATATACAAACAATATTTTTAATTTCTATAAAATTTATATACTTTAATTTTAACATCCACTGCTAGTTGTATAGAAACTCTAAGTGGGCTATAATTTCCCATCATTGCATTGGTTCATTCTGTTTTTAAATTACCTAGTTCATATCCAGGCTGGCAGACTTAATTCAGACATAATAACAGACTATTTGATTGCAATGTATGGTGCCCACAAAATCAGAGTCGTAAACCACGACGACATGGTTTAAGTATCAAACTTATCTAATTAAGACTAGAAGCCCGCTTTAGATAACTGCGAGAAGTCTACTTTACGTTGTCGCAATCAAGTGTTACTATTTCCTGGATTGCATCGGTTCCATCCCTTCGTCGATGACTTAATTCCTATTCTTCGATGTGAGGGCTTTTAACGAATTGCTTCAGAGAATACCCTGAGAGAATGTTCACGTGACTGGAATGACAAACTGTCTTTCATTTTCTCTGATTTCCCACTGCCACCGTTTTGCTGGTCTCATGACAAAGATCCTTTGAGAACGGACGACCTTTTTTATATTTGTTTTTCAGAGTTAGAATCAAAAAGTGAAGACGGACGTCTGTCCGTATAGTATAGTATCTTCTGCAGAGACTTTCAGCTATATGCTTATGATTTCTTCACTGGATTTGTAACTCATGTGTGTATCACTCAATTGCTAAATCAATAAACTCCTGAAAGTCAAAAAGGGAGAAAAGTGATGAAATAATGCATTTTGTTTTTTAAAATATGTAAAATCAAATTCAAATAAACGTTGTAGAATGTATTATCAAAAATACATATTTTATTTAATGAATTATATAAATTTAATGAAATATATAAATATTTAATGAAATATATAAATTACCATATATTTGAAGGAATCATTATTATTATTTGAAATCGTTAAAGTTACCGTTATTATTTTAGCATGAATGAGGCATTTAATTGATTTGGCAAGTGAAAAAAAATTAGTAATGTTAAATTCAATCTTCAATTTATTTATTATTTTATATTGTTGATAATCTTCTTTGAAATGTATTTTTATAGAAGTTTTTGCATGAGTATTATTATCAATTCATTTCACTTGTATTTGAATTCCAGCCATATAGGTTTGATCTTTAGTTTTTATAATAATCAGACTTTTTTATAATAATCAGATATTATAGAAACATATGTCTATAATATCCCGCAAATAAAAGTTTTAAATACTGAAGTACCATTTAACCTGCTTCCACAGAAGAATATTATAGAAATTAGAATTTCTATAATGTGTTTAACTACATAAAAACTTTAATTAGTCAAGTCTTTTTCCTACTCCATCAATTTATTCTAATTTGAAAACCATCTTCAGTAAATTTCTGTTATTTAACATACTCATTGATATATTCAATAACAGAAATACCTTACGATTGAGTAACTTTATTTAGGGGAATCTTCGATTAACTGAATTGTTACTCAATATCTTTATGATTTTCGAGTAACAGTTTAATGCATTTAATTGTAATATTATGGAGTTTAAAAAAAAAAAAAAAAAAAACTTTTCTGTTCTGAGTATATATGCCAGATACGTACAACCGAATAACCTAGATTAAAATTATATCATTGAAATATGATTATTTAATGTTAATTATCACTTATTTTCTTGAATAATTGCTTACTATTACTTGCACTAGAATAATGTGAAACATAAATATGTAATAGAACAGAAGCAGACGTTTGTCCATACTTTCTATCTCTTCATTAGAAAATTGATTAAAATGTCCATACTGATCTCGCTTGACTCGTTAGAATAATATTAAAAGGCCATCCTATCTTTCTATATGAATAATAAATAAACAAGACAGACACACGAAACTGTAATTTCTGTGTTTACGACTGGCAATCTACGTTAAAGCCCATTCTAGCGCGCGCTCGACTGTATGAGGTTAACAACGCAGTACACGCCCAAATTATTTTGTGATAGATAGATAAATAGCACGAAGACCGGGTATTTAATTTTCACAGAAATGCCACTCTATCTATGTGAATGCACTCTGTTTATATGAATTTTAGATTCCACTGCTCTGAAGAAATGAATTAAATTCACGGTATGGAATAGATAATTAATTCTCTATATACAATGCTCGGATATACACTGGTGTGCAAAACTTAAGCAACAGGTATGTTTTTTGCCATAACTTTACGAGAAATCATCTGAGAGACATGAAATTCAGAAATGAGATACAGCATTTTGTTCTGAAAGAATAACGAAAGCATTGTTGTGCAGAAATGAATACAATGCATACAGTATGGAATCAAACAAAAAAAAAGGCTTTATTGAACTCATAGTATCGTTACACATGATTGTCTGTCCAAGAGGAAGAACAGCAATCAGATGTTCCTTAGTATGGGATATGCCCTCCCCTTACTGCAATGGTTGCTTCGCACCGTCTCCCCATACTCAGCACCAGATTGTCCAACAGTTCCTGAGGTAAGAGTGTCATTCCTCAATCAGCATCTGTTTAAGTTATCGGGTGTTCCCAGGAGGAAGCAATCGTGTCGCAAGGCGTCTCTCTAAAGCATCCCACACATGTTCTATTGGATTTAAATCAGGGGAGCACGCCGGCCAATCCATTCGAGGGATATCTTCACTTTCCAGGAGCTCCTCAACAGCATGAGTCCTGTGTGGCTGTGCATTGTCATCCATAAAAACGAAGTCTGATCCAATGGAACCTCGGAATAGACGCGCATGGGGAAGGATCCCCTCCTGACAATAGCGATCTCCAGTTACAGAACCTCTGTCGAAAACGTGGAGCTCAGTCCGCCCGTTCATCATAATGCCTCCCCGGACGACAACTCCAGGACCACCGAAACGGTCTCTTTCCGTGATGTTACTGGGATGAAACCGTGTCCCGACCTCTCTCCAAATCAACTGGCGTTGGGAATCACTTGTGCCACTAAAACGACTCTCATCTGTAAAGAGGACACGACTCCATTGATGAGATGTCCAGTTTTTGTGCTCCCTGCACCACTCTAAACGGTGCCGCCGGTTGGAAACTGTCAAAGGGATGCAGCATTCAGGACGGCGGGCGAATAGACCACCTTTGTGAAGGCGTATGGACATAGTAAAACGCGACACTTGTTGCCCCGTTGCTGCACACAGTTGCTGAGCAATGGCGCTTCCTGACTGGTTTCGGGTTCTTTTCGCCTGCAGGACGATATATCGGTCATCCATTGCAGTTGTTTTCTTGGGGCGGCCACCACCAACCTTTCTCACAGCTGTACCTGTGGTTTGGAAGGCTTTCCAAGCGCGCGAAACGACACATTTGTTAATTCCGAACTCTTCAGCTACACTGGTCACACTACGCCTCTCCTCCAGCTTTCCGGTCATTCTTCCACGTGTGAAATCGTCCAGGTGATTTCTGCTAGCCATATTTCACGAATTAACTCACGTGCACTTGCAGCGAATGTCTTTAATTGCGTCTCCGTCCTTCCTTTTATTGTAGTGTTGAGCTGCGCGCACCTTCCGCGCGTGTTTTGCGTACGCTCACGTCGCCTGTGACGTTTTGTTCCTGATATTTGCATACGCATGACCTTTCTCTTGAATTACATGTTCATTGTACTGATCGCAAGAACTCCTTTTCTGCAATTTCATGGCTATCTGCTTAAAATTTGCATTGTTGTTTAAGTTTTGCACACCAGTGTAGTTAGAAATCCAAAATTATATGTTCATAGAATTATAGAATTGCTATATGGACTTAATTGAAAGGATTATGAAATTGCAAAAGATTTTTTTTTATCGACAGCATTGTCTGCAAATGAAGAAAATAAAATATCATGCCGTTTGCTTACCATTCAACAGACTTACATGAAAAAACCGCATAAATTAGACTTTTAATAAGTAAGTTTGATTGTATCCAATTTTGATAATGCAAAATAATTTAGGAACGGTAATTTTAAATATATTTTAACTAATATATCATTTTATAGTATTCAATTCTAAAATTAAATTAAATATATTTTCTGTATTAATAACTATTTCTTATTTCATGCGAATTATGCGCTTTCTGGTAAGATTTTAATTTTTTTAAAATTCCAAATCATGTCTGACTTATTAATTTTTTTATTATTAAATAAGACATTATAGATCAAATTTATTCTATTGAATGTTTTATCTTTAACCCTAGAACGCATGATTTTTTTTATATAAAAATATACGTGTTTTGAATAGCTGCATATAATTTAGGAAAGTAAATTTTTTTTAAATTATTTTTTTCACGAAATGAAAAAAAAAAAAATATTCTAAACCTCTATATTATGAATTAAATATTCTACCATTGTCATAAATCACATTATAACAATTCTGCTATAAAAGTTAAAGTGCCTGGTATCTTTTCAGCTTCCAGTTTAAATCTAATTCTAGTACCGGTTTTGCCATATATCTGTCTTTTCTACAAATGTTTATCAAAAAACATTTTAAAACGTATTTCCAAACATTCATTGTTGCACTTTGGAATAATCATATGGAGCTTTTAAATGGAAATAAAAAGCTGTAGCCAAATGGCTACACGATGCATTGTAGGGCTAATATTAGACTAGAGAAAATATGAGGAAAAAACGTATTCAAATATGTTTGACATTTCTCAATGCATCTTTAAATGAAAATGGAATAACTTTAGGTCCTTTTTTATCGCCGCTCACGTTAGAACTAGACATTTTGTTTTCTATTAATTCATAAATGGTGAAAAATAGATACTTGTGTATAAGATAGTATGAATACATTAGGAATTGCTATAAGACAATACTAATTATCAAACAATACTTATACTTGCATGCTACATATTATTATGCTTTACATTTTCGAGACATTTTATTTTTTTAAGGAACGCGCATAAAAGCAATGCAGAAGAAAAAAGTCTTTGCTCAAAGATATAGGAATTCGAGATATTTAATTGACAAGTCCGTCCGGGGAAGTGACAGTCCTTTAGACTATTCTTTACCTTCTAGCCATGGGATGTCCTCATGTTCTACTTTTCTACCATCCTTTTTTCGGAAATGGCAGAGTGGTAAAAGTTATTTCCACATATATAATAGCAAGATATATCTTATATATAATAGAAGATATAATAGCAAGTAATTTACTCTTTCGTTTCGTCGGGGAAATTTTGACTATTATCAATTATGAAGAATGCGTAAATTTTAATATAAATATAAGTTATGGTAATGGTAGTTATGCATGTATACTTCAGATCTCCATATAAACAACTAGACAGAATTATATCAAACTTTATTCACATATTATTTAAGACAAGAGGAAGATTTTTGAGCTGTAAAAATTATTTAAAACTTTAATTTACCGAAATATTTCACAATTAAGTTATATTTTTTAAAACAAATGATATCGCAAGAAATAACATCCTATAATCCTATAATTTATGCCGTCTTAATTTTTTTATCGTTTAAATGGTACTAATTTCATTTTCTTAGATTTTTCTGAATTTTTAGCATTACAAATCATTATTTATTATTATATTATTTCAAAATTTGATAAATACTTGATTATATGCATTCTATTTTGAAATAAGTATATTTAAAAGTATTCCATTGCTAGACAACCACTTATAATGAATTTGCAATAATGAAACATTTAATAATAATCAATAATAATAATGAGACTTTAATAATAACAAGAAGAAATCAGTTATCTTGAATATGGTGTTATATTGGTTATTATTTGAATATCGGTTAATTATAAACTAAGTATGATTTGGGAAATTTTTGTGATATCTTTCGAAAGCATCATTGCATAAAAAACAAATGTTATACTTTATAAAATTTCAAATAAGTAGATTTTCAGTGACTTAAATTCCATTCTAACACAATTTCTTTCACTTATTTTAGTACATCTTTCAAAATATATTTAACTCGAATTTGTACGTATATTCTTATTGCTGTAGAACAAGATTAATACATGCAAAAAATTGTTACAAGAACGGATTAGCCGAATTCTGTAAGAAAACTAAGATAAATTCTTAAAAGGACATGATTATATAAGAAATAACTATTGATTTGATTTATATTTGTAACTTTTGTATTATTTTTAAATGAAAAATTAACTTTTAAATTAATTCTGTAAAATGTTCATTAAAACCTTTCTTATACTTCATTAATCATGAAACAAAATTTATAGTTCTTATAATAACAAATATTAATAGCTTAAGATTGAAATTTGCTATAGGCGATTTTTAAATACCGTCTGGCCTGTTGACATTTTTATTTGAATTAAAAGATGTTTTTGATTTTAAGAGAATTTTGTGAATTCTATATCTTAAATGAATAATTTTTTTAACATTAGACATAAATGCATTTCAATCCTGAATAAAATTGTGTATAACAGTTTATAAAGTCATAAAGCGAATGAGAAAACACTAAAACATCACTTGATTTGAAAGGATGAAATTAGAATTGGATTTTATTTTAACTGAAACTTAGATTTAATTGATAGCACAGATTACAATTCAAAATATCAGATATTGTGCAATTAATGAACCTGTGTGTTAGATAAAATGAAATAAATGAATATTTGAAATAATGAATGATATAATGAAATTGAGTTACAGTTTACGAAATATGTGTATGTGAGAGAGAGTGTGTGTGTTTAGATTGCAAATTATTTTTCATGAGAAAATAAATTTACGGTTGCTTTTCCAAAGCATATCTTGTAAATTTAATATCATAAAATAAAACTAGATTTGTTATTGAAAAAAAAAGCGTTAGTAACAAGTTTTGACAATTAAAATAGTTATAATGAAAATTTGTTTTCATCCAGAGAAAAGAAGAAATCAATTACAAACTGTTATCAATTGGACACTTTATACTATCGAAATAAGTTTGAAATATAATTT
>JAPMOR010120922.1:329455-386523 GCA_026543865.1 Argiope aurantia | reverse complement strand
AGTTCTATTATAGAAAAGAAATTTTCGTAATGAATTTTCTTGGAAGAACGTTTTGGAAACACATGATGAACACATATCTTATGGGTGTTTTTCAAAGACTTCAGTTTCCCTACAAAATATGAGGTTATTTCGAGAATATTTGTTTATTATATTTATAACACTAAAAAAAATATTCATGAGATAACCACAGTATTAGTTAATAGTGTTTTTTATATAAAGTGTGAATAGATTAGGCTAAAATATTTTAATCAAATATTTATATTTCAAATAATATTTTTCAGATTCATCATTATTATTATTTTTTCAAAGAAAGTAAGGAAAAGTTTGCTTACTAAATTCAGTAGATGTTGAAAGCTTAATATTTGGAAATCGATGTTAACTTTTTACTTCGGATGTCTATGTGGATATATATTTGGGAGTTGGAATATCTAAATGTATTTATTGATGAACATAAAATCCATCTCAAATTACTTAATTCATTTGATACAGAAAGCAACTGCCTTTCTATTAAAATGTCTATCAAAATGTTTTGACTAAACAACCTCTATATAATAAATTAAAACACATTATTTCTATATACCAAATCGTTTCATTAATTTCCATATATTAAAATTGTAACTACATGTAAAAATTTCTTTTCGTTTGTTTTCATAGTCCTGTTATGAATTTAGGTATTGTCAGACTACATTACAACTTTATTCTGTCAAACTGTCTGCTTCACTTAAATATATATTTGTTAAAACATCCCATCTAATAGAATTTAAATGTCAAGAAAGCGGAAAATTCTTTTTAAAGTAAATATGTTTCAATTAATAAATTTAACAAATTATTTATAGTTCCAAAAACAGTTTGAATGTAAACATTTCTTTTCATTTGTTTTCATAACTCTATCATTAATTGAGAAATTGTAAGAAGGCATTACAGTTTCATTCAGCCAAATCATTTGCTTCTCCTGGAATAGGTATTTGTTTAAACATCTCATACTATGAATTTTTGTAGGAATTTCATTAATTCCTGTCATTCCAAAATTTATCAAACTTATAATATAAAAACGTAGATATTTTTTTTTAAAAAAACTCCTTTTCTACATAAAATATTACAATCTTATATACTAAATATAATATTTTGTTATATATTAAATACAATATTTTATTATATACTAAATATAAAAATTTATATAATACTAAATATATATTTTCAAAATGAAAATGTGTATACAAGCTCAGGTATTTTGTTATACTTTCATGTAAAAATATACCGCATTCATTCATTTTTGAAGTGCCATTTGGTTAAATTTTGAAAGTTCTTTTTATGGCTTAAAATATTTTCTTGTAAGTCATTATATTTTTTTCCATGAATAAAAAGGAGAGATTCATGAGAAAAGCAAACCGAAAAAAGGAATTTGACATTTACTGTTGAATTTGAAATTTTCGAACTCTGTATATATCATATCGTTTGATCTTTTATATTGCTTTCGTTTTTCAATCTTTGTTTATAAATTTATATTTACCAAATTGTATTGCAAAAAAAAGAGATTTATTCTTTTTAAAAATAAACGCAGTTTCTATTACATTTCATATTTATTTCTTATGAAATCTGAAGTATCTTGCCAGAAGAAATGCTCATACAAAAATATCACTAAATATATATTTCGTATGCGTTACCTTCTTCTTCAACATTAATAATTTGAAAATTGCTTTTCAATAAACTCTTGTAATGATATACATTAATTTTTTACTTGGCTCTATCATTTTAAGGAAAATGAACAGATAATACAATGAAGCTTCAGTGAACATTCCAATACTCTTCAAAGCTAAGAAAAATTTATTACCGCTATATACAAAATGTTCATTATACGAAGTGAGATTATTTTCGATTCAAGAAAGCTAAGAATGTCAAAACAATTATTACATACAGTAAAGTAGCAGTACCCTGTCATTTTATAATAATAAGTCGAATGCAGTAGAAATATATTTTCTAAGATACCTAGAGGCGAATCTCAGAAGAGTTTTCGGGCAAAAGTTAGCGAAATTCGGTTGTTGAACTGTCATGGAGCATCATGGATACAATGTAAAATACAAGATTAATATTGATTAGTAATTAATTATCTGAAAGAGAAAAATTATGCGACTTGTCACAAGCTTTTAATTTACAGAAAAGTATTTTCAAAAGGAGAGAAAATAAATTTAATTCACCGGCATCGATAGTGGAGGAAGGAACCGTGAAACTATTAAGCCACTCAAATGCTGCTATGCAGAAATTTAATTTTTAATCAGAATTAATTAAGATGACCAACAACGTTCTGAAAAATTTTTAATGGAATTTTTAACAACATTTATTACTTTTAGATGCATTTTAGAGGCAATTTTAAATGTATAAAAGGTGAAAAAGATTTTTATAAATATAGTCTATTTTAGTAGCAGGGGAATTACAGTAGATTTTATTGAAATTTGATAAAATGATGAAATTGAAATGTAATGGCTCAATCCTAATTTCCTTTGCATGTAAAATCTAGGGGATTAATAATCTATGAGGTTATCCAAAATCTAAGAATAATTTTGGAAGGAAAAGGAATAAAGGAAGGGGAGAGAATGTGTGTAAATATGTATTTTTCTCATAAATCTATATCTATACTTATAATAAAGCTCAATGTGTGTGTGTGTGTGTGTGTGTGTGTGTGTGTGTGTGTGTGTGTGTGTGTGTTTTGGCGCTCGACAGGCCAGACCATTCAACCTACAGCTACCAAATTTGGCACGTGTATACCTTGGAGGCCGGGAATGTGCACCTGGGGGTTATTTTTTCGAATTTTTAATTAAAATTTTGTTTATATAAAAATTAAGCGTAATTTTGACGTGTTTCTGCTATAACTTCCGAAAATATTACCGCACAATAAAGATTTTTACATGAAGTTAAAGATCAAAAATTTATCTTTTAAATGATACTAATGTTTTAATCTTAAAATTAAATTTCTATTTTTAATGAATTTTTAAATAAATATTTTAACTATGTTTTTCAATAATTTTTTTCGTAAAAAATTAAAATTAAAATTAAGTACGTTTCGCATTTATGGGAAAAAATTAGCTTTTTCCAAAGTGTTGCCATCACATTGATTAGAGCTCCAATTAAAAATAAATTAAATCCTTTTGGAAATGAAATCTGCAAAAATATAATTTTCGGCACGTGTTTGTAGGAAATGAAACAAATATGAAGTATTATTTTTTGTAAAAAATAAATTCCAGAAAAATTATTTTATGATCTTTTACACACTCTATACAGGGTGCTTATTTAGTCCCGGACTCATTTTGATGTTTAATGACTCATAAAATAATGAAGATATAAACAAACTTATGGCATTTATTGATGGAATAACTCATATATTTTCCTTTTCAGGTTTGAATATTTTTAACTTTGTAAATATCGCCTGCGCGTGTGGTTAATTTCAGATAATTTCATTTTCCAGTCTAAATATCTGTACTTTTCTAAATATCGTCTGCTTATTAATTGCATTTTTCTGTCTTTTGTTTTTGGCAACTATTGAAATGTTATGTTTACTTTTGATGTGTTTGTTCTATGCAGTAATTTTGTATGTGATGTTTTATTCGAGTGGATATTAAGGAGAATGCATACACCACAAGAAAAAGCACAGATTTTATGGTGGTCATAGAGTTAATTTCCAATCAACTAAATCACTGACTTTTAAGTGTTAATTTCCAATCACTTAAACGGACTAATTTAAGAAAATTTGAATATCACTATTCAATAAAAAAAGGATAATTTTAGATTTTAAATCGATCGCTTCAAAAAAAAAAAAAAATACGCCAATCAGCGCTCAGGTTTCACGAGATTAATTGGCCTAAGATTATGAAAATGTTGAGTTTTTCTAAATTTTCAACATTTAAAACTTCATAAATAAGTCTTAGTTGATCGTGGAAAAAAAAAACATTCATTCATTTATTAAAAATTTGGTGTGTCCAGAATATTTCTCTGAATATGATACCTTACTGCATTAAATTTAGACTTCATAATTTTTGAAATATATTTATAGGCAGGTACAAAGTATTATAATCGATTTCATTTCAATCCTTTTGAAAGCAAAACTAAAAAAAGAATTTTATGCTTAATCTCAGAAATTTTTGTTGAATTATTGTTTGAGATATTACATAAATTATGAAACATTTTTTGTAGTTCACATAAGACTTAAATACCGAGCGATTCTGTTTGCAATACTCACATTCAATAATAATAATAATTAATAAATAACAATAAAGATGATAAATAAAATAAAACGCTTGGTTTTATTAAAAAATATCTTAATATTAATTATAATTTCATCATTTACATTTTTAATTAAAGTTGAAGTTTTGCCGGAAATGACAACAAATTAGCAAAATATATATAGTAAATTGAACGAAACGATGGAAACAACAGTATAAGTTTGGTATGACTATCAAAATTTGAAGATTAAAAATGTTTTGTTTGAGAATCCTTTAAGAGACCAGTTACTTAAAATATTTAATTGAAAATTGTAGCGAGCGGTAATACTGGCGAACCGGCTGGTCGCCAAAGGCGGCTAGTTACAAATAAATGGAAAAGTATTTCCTCAGTTGCAAAACTTTTCCCTATTTCACAGTCCATATTTTTTTAGTATATGCTATAACTTTCAAGCAATTATGATTATTAGGGCTTGAGTTATTGTGTTAACGGTAAGAGACTTTTATGCAAAACCATTATTTGAGAAAATTGCGGTTAAAGATTTCTTGAAAAACATAATTTGTATTGCCAACGGAATACATTCATCTTTATTATTAGTATAAATTAACGTGTGTGTATATGTCTGTGTATTTGCGCTATAGGCAAAACCGTTTAAGAAACAGCCATCAAATATATATCTATTTCTTGTAGGGTGAGAGTGAGCAGTATGCTTAGGAACAATTTTTTGATATTTCATAAAAATTTTAATTTATCGAAAATTAAGCTGAATTTTGAAGTTTTTCCATGATAAGTTCAAAAAATATTATTGCACAAAAATTAATTTAAATTAAGCAAATTAATTATATTAAATACTAATGACAATTCTACATAAACAACATTTCTTCAGAATCATGTAACGCAATTGTTAAAATAGCAAATGCATTGCCCGAAGTATTTAAATCAGTTTTCGGCAGAATAATCATTTTTGGAATGAAATGGAAATGTAGTAATCAATACAACAGCTTGACTTTCGATTCAAATACGTACCAACTAATAATAACTAAGGCTAAAAAATTATACGTAAAATGCTTTTTTTCACGCATAGCAGTAGTGACTAGATCGATACAAACGAAAAGTAAAACCATCGCATGTAATTGCTTTCTTGTTAAATTGTTGTTGCGCACGACACTCTGCGTTTGCTTTTGATCATTGAGTTGTGCGAATTTCTCATGCATTTTATCTATCTCAAACAAGCAATCCATTGATCAAAATGCATGTCTAAGTCATCTTCCATTTATTTCGGGCCCTAACCACAATATTTGGACTGAAGGATTCGTGAAGGACATAAGCCTCCTTTGTTTACCAACCTAAGTGCAAAATCTGTTTCTCATCAAACTAAGAGTTGAGTTTTCGCAAATGGCTTCTGCAAAAAATTACAATACATCTGTTTGGACTTTGGTTCAGAGAGATTTTCTATCACGGGAGGTGGTTATAGATAAACATTTCAAAAAAATCAATGTGAAATGTTCTTTTATGATAATTGCAGGATACTACTTTTTTATACATTTAAATAATGTGAATCTAAAATGTTTTTATTTGCCACACAATTTGAGAATGCAATGAATTGTGCATTTTTGTTTGTTTATTTTCTAAGAGTGACTAACCACTTAAAGTACCAGCTGTACGCTCACCATATTAATAGCATCATTTTAGTAATGTCTACCAACTTTGATGGACACTCTAAATTACAATGTTATTAAAAATTGCTTTTCATAATAAACTTAAAGCACTCTAAATTGTTATCTAGGCATGAAAATGAAGAATTTAATTAGCAAAATCGATTCAGTTGTTATTGACAATAAGAGGCTGTGCTACGGATTTGATTTGCGAAAATAAGGTGGATAATATACATAAGTTGATAATACATCCAGGCATTATTAGCTTTGAAATGATATAAAAACTGAATAAACTTAAGGACTTTCACCGAAAATAATGCAAAATTCATAGATGACATTTTTTAATTGGTAAATACCCTTGCAAAGCAAAGTTGAAACATTGGAGAAGATTATTATAGAGCATATAAGAACATATAGAGCATAAGCATATAGAGAAGATATTTAGAGCATATAGATTATTATAGAACATATAGGGAAGGTCATTATAGACCATACAAAATATAGAGTATATTTTTTAAAACTTGTATTCTTGCATTTTATTTTTAGAACTTCATGAATTTAAAAAAGTTGTCGTTCTAAATATGATTAATTTTTAAATCGTTAGAAGCAAGCATATTTTTCGAACTGAAAGATGTTTTCAGTTATGTAAAAAAAATGTAAAAATTGTTCTTGTTTTTATTAGTAAATAAAGTACGAAAAACATTATCAAGTTTAAATTTTTATAAAAACTCCGGCCCTAAAAGAATCCAAAATCCCGGTTCTATTAATAAACTATTTCCAGGGGGAAATAAGCGGAATACATTAATTATACATCCAGGTATATTATAAAAAATATATATGGGAAAAAATTAAACACAAATTTCAACTTTTTTGTGACTAAAATTAAACGAGTCGTGATGTTCGGATTTTCATTGGTTTAAACCAATCAGTGTATCAACCAACCAACGTACAGAGCCAACGCCTTCCGTTGATTGTTGGATCCACATCGAAATAAGACATCAAAGTGGCTCATTATGTTCTAAAACAGAGGTGTTCAAATCTCCATAACAATCGGTTTTAGCAGCTGAAAAATGGAATTTTATTGCTTGAAGTGGTGGAAAGAATATTTTATCAAATGTGACTAATAAAGCAGGAATTGTATTATTAACTCAAAAACATAAAACTTTGTTATTACAACTTTTATATTTTTTTCTAGTTGGGAAAATGTACCTATCTCTGAATATTTATAAATTAACTTTTGAGCTACGATTAGAGTGGACGTCCTGTTTATTTATTTTACATATTACATCATAATTTCAAAAATAATTGGTTCATTTTTTTCTAATTTGACAATATGTTTTAATTCATATTTTGTTTACTATTTTAATGTTTATATTTTCATACCATTACTTTAAGAATCACAAAGAATTTTTTTTGACTATATTAAAAGTGTGTTTTGTTGTTTTATACGTGTTATTTAAAAATTTTCTGTTTTTAAAATTTGTTTATTGTCATATAAAAATATGATGGTGTTTTGGTAACGAGGCTTTTTTTTAAAAATTGGTCAGATATAAAGACCATGGGTCAGTAAAGTTTGTCCACTTTTTAAATTGGTTTAGGACAAAAGGAAACTTTAAATATTTGAAGAATTCAAAATTTTATATTTTGGATTCTGAACTTCCAGCATATACATTTAATTTTAATTGCATTAATGGAAATAATCCTACAGAAAGGTCACAGTAAGAAATTCAATTTAATCTTTAATATCCTTTATCCGAAGTATACAAAGAGTATCCTTTACACGAATATTCTTTATATAAAGTATTATGATCATCGAAAAATTTGAACTCGAGACTTTATATTATGTTATTTTATATTATGTATGTCTTTCTTCCACCAAGATAATGCTCTGAGCTATCAAATTTCGAACGAATCCATTAATTAATGAAACGGTTTTCCTAAAGTACATTAACGTGATAATTGCAAAGAGAAAAGATCTAGATAGATAAAATTTAGAAGACGAATTTAATTTCTGAAGTGCAGATATGTATTAAATTGGAAATCAAATTCGCCAAAGGTGTGACCATTTGGCGATCAAACTCTTGAAGTACTGCTACATGTATGTAAACATAATTCAAA
Organism: Argiope aurantia; assembly: GCA_026543865.1. Taxonomy (NCBI): domain Eukaryota; kingdom Metazoa; phylum Arthropoda; class Arachnida; order Araneae; family Araneidae; genus Argiope; species Argiope aurantia. The sequence goes on along the minus strand of JAPMOR010120922.1, from coordinate 378,538 downwards.
AACTGAGGTAAATCTAATTTGGTTCACATCTTTATCCTTAAAGGTGTAAATCTAGATCAAATTTTGAATTATATTTACCAAAAGATTTGCCTCTTTCACATTTGTTTGAGCGAGATAATTCAAAAAAACATTATCTTAAGTAACGTAAATTTGGAATATGGTCTTGTGATTACAAATTATAGTTCTGTGTCAAATTTTGGTTCTAACCGGTTCAGGAAAAGTAACCAAAATACATATTTGAATTCCTGGTATTTTTTAATTAACCGTTTTCTGTTGGTTAGTCATCCCCTTTTAAAAAAGTCGTCAAAGATCATACGCTAATTGGCTGTTTCGTAACTGTTGTTCGTCAATGACATGCTATTAATAATACACGCGTGCGTGCAGATTTTCTTTATTATGCTGCGAAGCACACCACTTTCTTGTGGGTGGCATAAAAACCAAGATCTGAACATTCATGGCATTCACAGGCCACACTTTTATACAGGAGGTGAGGGACATAATACATTTATTAGATAGTGTGTTAGAAAGTTATGGGAAGACCGTTACCTCTTATTACTTTCAACCTTCACAATTATTTTCTACCTTAAATGGTTGAAATGTATTAAGCTTATATAATTTTGAAGTTCCTGTGTGTTTTGAAAACATTTCGGAATTTAGATTCGTCATTGCATTTTATATGACAAGATATGGTTTAAAAATAAATTTGGTCGATGATCCAAAAGTGAATGGTCATTATTTTCGTCCTTCATGGTCATTTTCATCCATTTGATGGTAATTAAAAATGGTACTGTAAAATAAAAATGTTTGCATTGAGAGATTTTTTTCCTATCACTTTTATTAAAAATTTCGTTTAGATTAGTAACAGAATTAAATAACTTGGGAAGGAAAAAATAATAAATCTTATGGTTGGAATGTTTTATTATTGCTATTTTAACTTTTCTAGTTTAATGTAAAGAATTGGACGAAAATAACTTTTCAATAAAATAATAATTGATAGTATATGAAATAATCTTGGACAATATTCAACACGTTACATCAAAAATGAGGCTTTTACAATTTTTATGGAAACATATTTATTCTTAAGAAATATAAAAAAAGAATCCCCTGTTAGTTGATTTCAAATATTTAATTTGTTTTAAATGACAAAGAAAAGAATAATATGAAGTGAATATATTCTATTGGAATGTATAAAAAACACTTTTGAATCTCAGTCTACTTAAAACTGTACTGATTCAGTGGTATATCCAAATGCAACGAAAATTGAAAATTCGAATATTTTTATTCGACTTCTATCGGTAATTTGAATCCTTTCTGATGTTCTTTGAATTCTGTATCGCATAAGGTTACAACACTGGTAAAATTATTTTTATAATTCAAGCACACTAAATATTTATAAGTAAATTTAAGTCAAAATTAAAAATGTTCTTTTTTTATGAATTTTTGTTTGTAAGGGAAATAATTCCTTACCTTCTGCCTTTAGGCACTAATGATAAGTGAATGAGTCACTTTGTACAAAATAATCTCTTTATGAAACTTTGAAATAAATAAAGTTCATTTAAATTATTACAGTACACGATTTGAAATAATTTAAACTGAATTTAAAATAAATTTAAAAATCTCAAAATATAATGAATAAATTTCTATCTATAATTTTCTAGAGACTTTTAATCAATTTTATTCGATTAATAAACGATTATTTACTCAATAAATGAAATATTCTTTTGTGTTTCGACTGTGAAAAGTGGATAATCTATTTTTTTAAAATTAAATTGAAATTATAATAATAAGGGTTCTCTAAGGACCTGAAATCTCAAATCTTTCAAAGGAAGGAATAAAAAAATTATATTTTCTATTACTAAATTGTGACAGACCATCTCTTGTTATAAAGTTACTTATAGAATTTTAGATTAATTACAGAAAATTAAAATAAATATCATCGATTTGGAAATGGAATTCTAAACAAAATCAGATTCTTATCATGCCTAATTAAACTTTTACTTTTATCTAAAAAATGTATGAAGTGCGCTACATGATCACTTTAATTTTTCAAATAATTACCGGGGTTTTTTTTTCCAAAATTGTTTTACTGATCTAAATATTAATTAGATAAATCCTGAGAGAAAGTACAGAAGATCATTTGAGAATAGGATTTCATATTTTTAAATCGGAATATTTTTATAAAACATGTTTAAAGAAACCGAACTGAATAATTTTTTCGCTGAACAATAATTTTAAAATATTCTACGATTTCTTGTATTAAAAGAAAAGTAAGTGTATTAATATTTAATAAGTGGCATTAACAAGGTTTTTTTGATTTTCTATCAGAAAAAAAAAACTCATAATGCATAAATAATTCCAAGATAGCCAATTTGTGTTTTTGTTTCATTCTGAACTTATTCAAACTCTCATCCAAACTGTTGACGTTTAGTGGCGCCATCTGTTATTAGATGCTGGAAGTGAAATCAGTATTTGCATCTTAAAACTTGCACAAATGAAATTATGATAATTTTAAGCACTTCGCTACGGTAAATCTTAGAAGAAAATTTTGCTGTCTTAAAAATACCTCATAGCTAAAATATTTTGTTCATTTCAGTTTTAGAAGAAGCGAAACATGTGTCAATCGCTTGAAAAATCATTCTATCGCACAAAAATAGCATGAGATTAATTGAATCACTTTTTAAATATGCTTCTAACAATTATTCTTCTGATTTATATAAACGTGTGCATAAGTGAAAATTCAAATTGTCACATAACAATAAATAACCATGATTATTTTGATATATTTTAAAAAGCTTAGCAAAATTTTAGGATTTTTTTTTTTCTGAATGTTTTTAAAGATAAGATTTTTCTCTTTTTACTGTAGATGTTAAAAAGATAATAGTTTAAACGCTTTTATATCTAATATAAATTATAAAATTTGATAAATTATATCTATCGAATCTAGATATTGTTCCACTCAAAAAAAATCACCTCCCATCTTTATTTCCCAGAAAAATTTGTTTTCTCAAAGAATATATAAATTGTTACCATTATGGAAAATATGTTTAATGCTTTGCTATGCTTTAATAGGAATTTTATTTTATGCGTTGACAAATCATTCAATATGAAAATGTGAGGAAAACAAACAATTTGATCCATTTTTAATGCATGAATCTAGTCTATTTTACTCAATTGATTTCTTAATTTTTAGATCCCATTTAAACTATGCACAAAATGAGATTTTAGAATATAAGATAACAAATTAATATTATGCTTCTCGGCAAGAGTTTTTCGAAAAAAAATTTATGGTAAAGTTAACATTTAGAAATGATTGTGTTTTGATTAAAAATTATTTATAGATTGATGATTGAAAATTGTATTTATAAATTTAATCTTATTCAACTTAATTTTATCAAATTTTTCCATTTGTTTACTTAACGAAAACTAATTTTCTTGCTACGTAAGTACTACTGATAAAATATAGTAATTTTTTTTCTATATAATTGTTGATATAAATAATATTAGCATAGAATATTATACCCACATTTTGATGTCAAACACTTTCTGCTGAATGTAGTACCATTCAATGATTTAAAATACTTGCCTTTTTCGACTGATAATATTTTATATCTCTAATTTTGCATAACTTTTTAAATAGATTGGGATTGTGAATCCATAAATCTCCGTATTGATAATATCGCTCAAAAATTTGCTGAAAATTCAAATTGGTAGAAACAAATTCAAAATTATTTCGCAGTGAAGATTTTGATGCACGATTAATGAAAGCATTAAATTCACACCATATATCCCCTTAAAATAAAAACAAAAAGAAAAGCAGAGATGAGGCACCGATGGTGGATTTAAAACCTTTTACTGAAAATTAAATTGTATTAAACAATATGAAATATATATATATATTCCCTAACCATTCTCATATATGCTGGAGACTGAAATTAATGAACGTTCTGTAAATATTTTTTTATGATAATGAAAATATTGTTTAAGCTACAGTAAAAAAAAATTCATAAATTTATGCATGCTTTTTGATGCCGTACGACTTGAGCCCATTGAAATGGCATTGCTCTGATAAGTCATATCACTGACCCTCCCGAAGGCACACGGATAATAAATACTGAATGACCAGATCCCCGAAACAGTAACATTGGCGGGAACTGTGATTGAGTCCTAAGGATCATCACCGGTCACGGTACAACCCTTCCCAAAAGAAGTACATCCCGTCATCGATGGGAGAATCTAGATCCCACCTATTTATGTACCCTCCAGGGTGGCGAGATCAACCACCATAACAGAAGCATCCCATCCTCATTTCGAGGTGCCCCCCGGGAGGGTTGCATTGCTTTGATAAGAAAGCTTTTAGTGTTAAAAAGAAATCGAGAAAGTTTAATAAATACAGAAAAATGTCATGTGAAGCGATTACATGCTGATTCAGTTCTATTTCTATAATCCTAACTCTTCCATGCCATCCTTTTAAGATACATCTTTAAAATATCAAGTATCTTACACAAATTCCTACCTGCCGTATATACTGTCATCTCTGAAGGAGTACAAAAACTCTTCTTCTGATCTTGTAACGCCTCACACAATGCAAAAACGTTTCTATTTCCCCAACATTTGAAATTTGACGCTACGTTGAAAAACACCCAAGAGATTTTATACCCCACAACACATCATGACGAACATCAAAGGCAAAAATATTTCCCCAACCCCATTGTAGTGGAGAAAAGATGCTTTCAAACTCTTAACACACTCTGTAGCGTCCGGGATATAAGGGGAGTGACATTTGGCCTGGCAGGAATGAGCAATTTTCCAAGGCTTTTGCCATGAGGCAAAGACCGGAATTTGAAGATCAGTCATGCATAATTCAAGGCAACATCCCTTCGCTCTCATAAGAAGTGGAAGAAGAGCACATATTTTTGGAAAGGTGTTGTTGGAGAAATGTATTGTTCTATGATGGGGAAATGGAATTTGGGGGTAGACTAGTGAAAACTGACACGCCTCGCCTCTTCCCGGGGGTTATTAAGTTTTTAAGCTGGGATTGGTTGTGTGACTAGAAAAGGAAAATCAGAATGTAGATTTTGGGTTTTATTTAAGCTGATAAAAAGTATTTTTCACCTATATAAAATATTTCTTTCCGAAAAAATAGGCCAAAGAGTTAAAGTAACTGGCTGAGCTAAAGATACATTTTTTCCAATATTTGCTAATGTATTATACAGTGCCGTGATTTTTTAAAATATATTTTTGAAATTAATTTATTTTGATAATCACAGCAATCAATCATTTATGTTTGAATCTTGACGGCATTATATACTTATTTGAATATTCTTTTTATTTTATGGTCTAATTTAAAACTAAATATAATAATAAATATAACAAAAAAATTGGAAATTGATTTTTTTTATGTAGAATTTGAATGAAGATATTACGTCTAAAACTGATTTATTAACTTTTGTAAATAAATATTTGTAGTTCCGAATGTATTTTGTAAAATACTCAAATTCAGCTGGTGGAACAATAAAAAAAATAAGCAATCATAAGCAGAAAATTAAATTTTATAATTTAAAAAAATAATTATTTTAATAGTGAAGTTGTGAAACACGACACATGCTCTGTGAAACACTACATATGAAACAAGTACATATACTCTGACAAATGTACTTGTTCATTCTGAATCGTATATTTTTATGCCTCTGGTGAAAAATAACTACTAATAATCGGATTAGAATAAAATCTTTTCAGATTTTTTTAACGATTAATTATTGGTATTCAAACCAGAAAACGAAATTTATACTTTGGAAGCCTTTTTCCCGACCGATTGAAACCAAGATTAGATACAAAATTACAATTGTAGTCACAAGATCACATACCGAATTTCTTTTTATTTACTTAACTCATTGCGTTTTTGAAATATTGAGTTGATATGAATATGAAAATATAAACAGAAACATGGTTAACCCTGAGACAAATATGGTTCAAAATTTGATGCAAATCAAAATTTTAGATACTAAAACTATGCTCTAAATTTCTTTTGCCGAAGTTTTTACACAATCTTATTGAAATCCACGTACCAAGTTTTAAGTATTTAATACTAGTCAATACTTGAGTTATTGTGTATTCATGTTTATGAAAGTACATACTGACAGACAGTCATCTTCTTGGCGTTATTGGTTTCAAATTTGATACATATTTCTGTTTAAGATCCTGTGTATGGAATTTTGTACATCGCATCTATGCACCGAGTACCATTATTGTGAAACAAACTTTATCCATTTAGCTGTATTTGTTTTACAGTTATCAAGTTAACATATATTTGAACAGCCTGTTTGTTATCGAAATTAACAAGCAGACTAACAAGTTCACTTGTAATCGAACACCCAGACAAACATACTTCTCCTGAAAGGTTTTCATTTAAAATTCAATAGGATTTCCAATAGTCAACAAATCTGGAGTAAATACCATATAATAAATTTCATCCGTTTAACTCAAAGCATTTTCATTTTCCAGACATTGCTCCTTCCGACTACCATTTTCTTCAATCGATGGCCTAGATGATTAGCATTTTCTCTCTTACAAAGAAATCCAAATATGGATCGTTTCATGGGTCACTTTAAAAGACGCAACGTTTTTTCGAAATGGCATCCGAAAGCTATCAAAAAGATAGAAAAAAATAGTAGCTAACGATGGAAAGTACTTTGAATCCTAAATAATAACTTTTGCGGAATACACTCTCAAATTTTGTAGAAAAGAACGATGGAAGAAAAATTATACATTTAGTAATTTAACTTAATATTTTAAGATAAAAATCTAATGTAATGACACATCTAAATTCCGATAATGGCATCAGGTATTGCTTTCATTTTATTTTCCAAATTATTCTTTATTCAGTCTTAAGTCACAATCGTCTAGTTGCCATCAAAACCTCGGAAGAAAGTGATTGTGTATGCAGGGAATTCAAAACGAATATAGAAATTACAACTGGCCATAAATATTTAATGATAAAGAATTTACCGGTAAGATAAACACAGATTGCAGATGGAACTTCAAAATTTCTTTACATAAGGCACAGGTGCAGTGAAGCTCAAGCCTACTCATGTGCGAGTTGAAACTTCACAAAATCCTATCAAAAAAGAAACCTGTTCATTGCGAGAGCCTCATTAGTGAGAATGGCAAGATCGGACTTGACACCCTGCGATTTTTATCTATAGGGTTATGTGAAAGACAGAGTGTATGTGCTTCCCACGCCCAAAACAACTGAAGAACTCAAAGTACGCATTTGTAATGCGGTTGCGTCGGTGACTGCAGGCATGCTTCAGAATGTATGGTGTGAAATGGACAACTGCCTAGATATTGTCAGTGTGACCAAGGAAAGTCACATAGAATATCTATGAAGTATGTATACAAAATGTTGAAGTCCCGTCTACATTATGTGTTAATCTCATAGATGAATTATTTTTCATTAAATAGTTATAGCCGTTTGTAATCGCTATATTCATTTTGAATTACCCTGAAATATTTATGTCCAGAGTACTTTTATTCCTAAAGATTATATTTTTAATAGATACACTATAGTCTGTTGATTTTTTTATTCCTAAGAAAAAAGAAAATATACCAGTTGCTTCAGAAACACTCCCCAATGTATTCCGAACACTCCCCAATATATATTATCAAAGTTTCACTGGTATCAGTTTTTCGATTAAAACTTTATTGAAACAAAAAAACAAAGCAAATACACAGCTGCAATACACTTAAGGTAACACACTTACAGCAAACTCACAAGTAAAATTTTCTTAGAATTCAAATTGATATTTATGTAGAAAATTATTCACTTAGATCCAATTATTAAATCTAGAAAGAAACAATCTTTCCAGAATCCTTTACAGACAGGGCGGTCTTCAATTTTTAATGATGAGTGCCTTCCCAATGAGAATGAATGAAGAAAAATGTTATTTCATCGACGAATTAATTTAAATTAGTCACGCAATTGGAAATATTTCAGTAGTTGCCGCTAAAGTGTACTGTTGCATTGGATCATTGAATAGGATGATTAAGAACGATTGAATTAAAAAACTTATGAAGCATTGTTAGACATGAATGAAGTGCCGACAGGACGAATGGATTAATTTTGTCTTGAACATACATTTTTGGAATATGTGACATTTCGAAACATTGTTGGCAATTTGCGAAGAATATTCTTGTAGTCGCATGAATGAACGAAATATCCTAAGGGCGAATTATTAAGGAACATATACTTTTGTATTAATTTCAGTTTTAAATGTTTTTTCGGCAATTTGTGAACAATATTTCAGTAGAAATAAGGGGAAAAATCCTTTATAGAAAGCATCATGCTTGAAGTTTTGATTCAAATGATAACAGAATTGTTTCATATGAAAGAAATTGAGTCAATAGTGTTTTTTAGCAATTTACGAGCAGTGCTTTAGTAGAAATGGAAGGAAAATCATTAATTAAATAAAAGACATTGTACTTGATGTTTCGGTTTAAATGATAACAGAATGGTTTAACATGAAAGAAATTGTGATAATGGTGTTTTCTAGCAATTTGAGAGCAATATTTTAGTAGAAATGAGGGAAAAATCATTAATTTAATAGAAAGCGTTGTGCTCGAAGCTTTGTTTCAAAGAATAACAAAATTGTTTCACATGAAAGAAATTGTGCCAATAGTGTTTTTTAGAAATTTGAGGGCAATATTTCAGTAGAAATGGGGGAAAAATCATTAATTCAATAAAAAGCATTCTGATTATTTTTTTATTCAAATGATAACAGAATTGTTTCACATGAAAAAAATTGTGCCTTTACCATTTTTAAAATATTCAATGTTTTCTTGAAGGCAGAGCGTGTTCGATTTTGAAACAAAAGATTAATCTTTAACTAATGATATTTATTGTATTGCCTCTTTTTGAAACTAAGACTAAAACTGGGTTCAATTTTATAACAAAACCCTTTAATGAAAACCTAACGAACACTAGGCACTACACAATCTACATAAAATGGGTACCACATAATTATTGAATAACCATTACACAGCATTAACATTATATACAAAATGTAATCTATTTATAAGAGACGTAAAACTTTCATTACAATCGCAGTTTTTCTCTGAGAACTCTGGTGAACCAGGATATTATCGGCAATCTGGCATAAAGGTGAGTGGAAAGTGGTGAAAACACTCCCCACAGAACTGCATAAAGCAGACTCTATTATTTTACATTCCATTTCTGTTCAAAAGTATTAATAAGTTAAACTTCAAGCACGGCAAAATGCAGAAATAATTCTAAAAATCAAAAATCTTCGTATGAGTAAGATCATTATGCGCATCATACTTGCATATTGCATTTTCTAGAGTAATAGAAAATTAAAATTCAAAAAAGAATATATTTACAAAAGAAATTCTTGAGCTATTTCTGTTTTGTGTTGAATATTAAATTGAAGCTCATCTTTTGTGATATCAAGTGCCATTGTTTAAATTAATTATTCTTTAGAACTTCGAGAAATGATTGGATTTAAATACTAATTTATTCTAATGTATTCTATAATTATTCATTCTAATATAAATCTTCCTACACTTAAATCAAATTATTTTTTTTATTTTCTAAGTGGTGCATTATGTTTCAATAAAAGAATACTTCAATACTGTTCACTTCAGTTATCTGAAACAAATACATTTGGATGATTTTGCCCCTCAGAGAGGTAAAGTGTAGCGAATAAGATGAGCGCTGTTCGGTTTCTCTGTTAGGTCTTTGTCATTTTCTCGTTCGATATGTTTCCTTTTCAGTTCTATATTTCTGCTTGTTTTTTTTATCCATATGCTTTCATTTAATTCGAAACTTGTATGATAACTGTTCATACGGCTAATTCAATTTTATGGATTATTCGCCTTTTCTACGTCATTTAATTCTATTGATAATCTAAATAAAATTTCTAAACGTCATTTCCTCCATATTTCATCTTATCCTTGTTTTAATAAAATCAGTGACAACTGGCACATAACTAAAAGCGCAAAATGTTTCAATATATAAGTAACCAGTATATTTAGCTCTTTTTGCTCATTTATTAGAACACTAATAATCAGGAAGCTAGAAAATATTTACTGAAGAATATTGTCTTTCCATTTGGCTATTCTATAAAATCTTTTTCAAAGAATCCGAAGCTTTCTTAGTCCCTTTACTGAACAGATATTTTTTTTTTAAATTCTTATATACTCAATACTTCTAATTTTCTCAAAAAACAATACATGGCCGTAAAATTATTTCATATCCTTTATTTCTCCTATCATCCAGTATTTCTATGATATGCGAAACATATTTGCTTGAAAATTGTCGTGAGTCATTATATGTCAAAATTATAAATAATTTCACTGTCGTTTTTATAAGAAATTTCAGATTAAAAATGTCTAGAATTTGTCTTCAATCTTTTGAAAGTTTTTCAAATAATGTTGAAAATTATCTTCATATTTTTCTTAATTAACGTACTTAACAAATATGATTATTGCACAAATTAATGATGCCAGATCGAAAAGAAATTGTTTTCACAATTATAAGATTTTTTTTAAAATCTGGATGAAATACGAATAAATATGTTAATCTTCTAAATTAATATATTTTAACATTAAATAAATTGATAACATGCCAAATATTTAATATTCCTATATCTTATGATAACATAAAGTCAAAATGGACTTGTCATAAAACTTTAAACTGCTAAAAACAAAAAAAGAATGTTCTAGCTTATTCAACTCAAAATATATTTTTTATTTTAGTTTTTAATAAAATAAAAAATACCTTATGAAGAGTTATATAATAATCTAATTTTTCCGATCTTTTTTATACATTTATTTTATTTCAGTCCTATTAGGTCTTTATATTTTGCTTAAGCTTTATCAATAGAACTTAACCCCTTTCCTTAACATAAAGGAAGATCTGAGTGGCGTGACCTACTTTCTTCTTAGCCAGAGCCGCGCCATTTTGCTGTACCGTGGTATCGAAAACCCTTTTCAAATAAGCCTTGTTTAGGCTTTTTGACTCACTTATTCCTCGGCCATTCCCTTATAGCAATCTAAAAATATTCTAAGGTTAATAAAGGATAGTAAGGGTTGTGGTCAATTTCTTTTTCTTTTCCTTTTTACTTAAGATCTGAGTAAAATCTACTGTCTTTGGCATCTTATAATAAATGGCACTCTTGGAAAAGAATTGTGAACATAATTGATGGTTTCATTTATGGTTCAAGATCATATTTGCTATTATTTCTATAAGACCTTTAACTAATTTGTTCAATGTTCCAATCAAAGAAATATAAAATCTAAATATTATTTTTGTTATCTAAAACATTTTATGGCATATATTTCTTTTAGTCACGTAAAAATCTTAGTTGATACTCTGAATGAAATTGATTTTTTAATTCTAAAAATATAAGAGTATGTAAAAATATAATAATAAAAAAATTACAATGAAATGAAATGAATAATTATCAGTATTCTGTTGAATTGATATCAAATCATCTGCCTTATTAAATTAAGGACAAAATAATCTAAATATCAGTAATTTCTACTGGTTGCATCAGGATATATTTACAACTTAATTTAAAATTACACAGTTACAAATCTTAAATTTGGATGGATTCAAATGATTTTATTTTGGAAAAACTTCCGTTTTCGAGTCCATACTCTAAAACAATTTGCATAATTAACTTTACATATAAGATAAACAAGAACTTTAACTAATTATAGGACTCTATCGAAACTTCGTTGTTGCTGTTATTAAATTAAATCGAATGTAATATTTGCTGGTTATACATTAAAAAGTCAATAAATATCTTTTACAATTTAATTAAAAAAAGATTTATCGAAAAATATGAAACCTATGAACTTTAATTTCGGACGATAAAGATATGAAAGAAAGGCACTTGTGAGCATCAATCCTTTTCAAATAATTCTGGAAATATAATAAAAAAGGCACTTAGAATCAAAGTGGACCATTTAATTTTTTTCTAAATTGAGATATGATAATATAATATAGAAAATGAAATATAAAAAATGTAGAAAATAAATTATTTCGGAGATTCCGCTATTTAATAAAATTATGTTAAAACTCTCTGGTTTTGGAACTTTGAAAAAAAATTCATTTCGATATAATATCTAGTTCTACTTAATGAAAATTGTATGCTAGCTGATTTTTAAAACCTCAAGTAAAAATATTCAAGTGCTTTTTGAGCTTTGTTTGTAAAATGTATTTCTTTTTTCGTCATACGATAGTCTAATTTATATTCATATTTATGATTATTTCTAAAAAATGAAATAAAAACTGATTAAAAAAGAGCAGACGACAAATCAATTCACAAAGTAAACTAAAAAATGTCAAATAAAAAAAATTCTTTAGAAAAATCATAACTTTTTTTATTTCGTTACTCAAGTATTTTCCCATCGGATTAATACATTTAACATAATATTCATTCAGATCACATCGACATGTTTCTTTTTCTTTCAACTTAAAATATTTTTTTTAAAAAGCATGCATCCAAAACATTCTAGGACACTTTTCTGCTTTTACAACTCCGCAGGTGTTTTTTATGCTGTGAATTTTTAACTTAAAGAGAACATAAATGCTCGCAAAAAAGAGTTCTTTTCTAGTCGCTGCTTTAAGTAGAAACCAATTTCAAAAGTTCCGACTTTTTCTTTATTGCAACCTCCCCCTCCTCCTCCTATCCTTGCCGTTTCGAAAGCGTCTTGCACCAACACCAACACCACCACCCTCTTCTTCTCGCGACTTTGTCATAACTTTAGATGCTCGACTCAGTAGTAAGGCGACTTCAGGTGAAATGTCGAAGTTCAGACTCTGGGATCTCTCTACTGTATCTCGAGTTTCTTATTCGTCCTCTTTTTGTTTTCTTTTTGCACTCTTTTATCGGGATATAGAAACACCATAAAGAATATCATTTTGTGTCACTGACACGTCCATTTAAAGGCGTCAATATTCTTGCTATGAATATCAAATCGCGCGAAATAAACTCGTGAAATTTTCAATTACGTTTATGATCTGTAAGTTGGGAGGATGCTTAAACTTTTCTAGAACCTTGGGAAATATGCTTACCACCAAATTCGTCAATTTTTAAAAATTCATGATAAGTAATTTTATCAACTCCGATTAGATCCTCTATCTTTCATTAAATTTTGTTAGTAAGCGATGAGTGCTGCTCATCAGTGAGTATTATATGTTTGTCGATTAATCAGCGATGAATACAATTCAAGTATGAGCATGTATATTAGTTATAGATGAGTAAATTTTTAATCATAAATTATTTACTAAATAATGTGATTTTAAGAAATTATTACTTTAAAATATAAATAAGTCAAAAATTAGCTCTTTAAAAGGAGTTCAGCATTAATTCTCACCAAAATGTTCATAAAAGCAAAATCATATATTTCAAATTGTTGCATTTCATTAATAATTAAGAAACTGGGAAGTGAAATTAATTTTTTCTAATAAACTAATTGAATTTTTCACTTTTAAATCAATTTGGCCCAAAAAATTAATATGTCATGGTTAGAAACAAAATGGGTATGCATGGGGTAGGCACCTCGTTATTGAGGAGGAGAAGCTTCCAGCATGGTGGTTGGTTCTCGCCTTCCTTGTTGGTACACGAAAAGGTGGTGGTTTGTCGGCCTCCATCGATGACGGGACGCACTTCCTTAAGAAAGGGTTGTACCGTGGCCGGTGATGGTCTTTAGGACTAAAGTACAGTTCTCTCCAGTGTTGCTATTGCTGTGGTCCGATCATTCAAATTTTTCCGTGCGCCTTTCGGTGGGTAGGAGTTGTAAGTTTGTGATTAGAAACAAAATCGAGATTTAAAGGAAAAGGTGTGAGTGCAATAGGATTCGAAGGAATTTATCAAGTAATTTAACGCAATCGAATACGAAGATTCTTAAAAGTTTCAATACACAGAATTATTTGTATCAAATTCCTCGTCATTTCCTAATTAAAAACAATTACAAATAATTATTTTTTTCAAGATTAAAGAAGATTTAACAGAATTAAAGTATCAAGAAATTTCTCATAGAAAATATACCAATGAAAATGTCAAAAAAATTCTAACTGTACTTCTTAATTTTATTTTTTCCAACTTCTCCATTTTAAATTTTAAATCATAGGTTTCTTCATCATCCCGAGGATCTCTCTCACTTTTACAATTAAGGGATTTCTTTGCAAAAGATTTTTAATTAGAGTCCATATTCTCTAAAGGCAATTTAAATCTAAACTAAATTAAAAGTAAACATATCATTCCCAATTAGCAAAGGATATTCGTAAAATAAAACATAAGAAATACAAATGACTCTCAACAGTAATATCTAATTAATTTTTGGTATTTGGCCTCCACTCTTCAAGGTATTTCTATTAACCTGAAAACCGCTAAAACAGTTCTTTTTTCTTCTTGTTGTTGTTGAATTTATATTCCATCCTAAGTCTCTACGGTCACTTTTTTGATTGCAAAAAATATACATAATTTACAAAGAGAACATTTTAATTCGAGAAACAAAAATTTTATACGATGTGAAATGTTTGTATTTCTATTAAAAATCCAAGATCAGAAAAAAAACTCCTATTTACAGAAATTTTCAATATACGGAGGTTCCATTATATTTTCTGCTTATAAGTTAAATCTAGCGGGAATGGTCCCAAAAAAATTTTTTTGCAAACTCTCCAATATCCCCCTCACCACATATAAAATTTTAGACCTTTCGGAAGGCGACGAATACCTTGAATAGCATTGGCAAATAATAGTTGTGAAATATGGATCGTTGGCGTAAATTTATGATTTTTACTAAATCTATCATATGAGCCTTGGCGAGTTTTTCGGCGATTAATCCCTGGCATGCGATTAATAACCGAATAATTAATAATAAAATCGAATTTATATTTTAGAAGCTTTTTTTTTCCAACCAATTGAAACAAAATTTTTTGTAATCACAAAATTTATTGTAATACAGAGATATAATTGTAATCACAAAATTATATATATATTTAAGTCATTGCGTTTTTGAGTTATCGTTTTTACATTCTTGTAAAAGTATAGATCAACGAACAGTCAACCCCTTAACGGATTTGGTTCCAAATTTGATAGTTATCTACATTTCTTTATGCTAAATTTGTGCACAAAATATTTTTTACTTATCACTTTTTTTGCATTTTAACTCATATTTAAACAACTGGACAGGACAGACTTCCTTTGAATAATTTCCACACAAACTTTGATTTTTAAAATTTTACAAATTTGGGTAAATATTGCATACCAAATTTCATTCCTCTAGCTTAGCATCTTTGAATTATCTTTGTCACAGGCAGATAAACAAAATGCCAAATATGTGAACTCAGAGAAGTTTAAAATATTAGTCAAAATATTGAGTTCGAATTTAGTGACGATCACAATCTTTTCTCTCTTTTGTCTAAGCGAAAGTAAAAAAAATAATAATAAAAATAATAAAATAAAGCGTAAAGCTTTTTTTTCAAGATACAAAAAGTAATTTATTTCTTTATTTCTTTTTCAAGAAACCTGTCTTTCTAAAATTGGTAAATTTCTTCAGAAATTTCAAAGTTATTTTTCTGTTTTAATTTATTTAATATTTTTTGTAATAGTCATCATTAATCTATTTAAATGATCAGATATTTATGACATAATAATCAAAAAAAATTCTAAATAAAATTTTAAAATAATTTAAACCTGTATAATAAAATTGCAAGTAAATATGATAATTGCAAACGCAATAATCTCAACTTTTTGTGATTCGCATTTTCACAAATTTTAATTGAATCGCGGCTGACAGCTTGATTTGTTTATATGTTTTATTGTTACTCAGAATAAAAAATTAAATCTAGAATCTCTATGCCTGCACTTTTTTTTTGATTTATGAATGTCGGATTTTCTTATAAAATAACAAGGATTCTGTTTTCAAAGAAGTAAAAATAATTGTTTCTTACTTTGTTTCTAAAGATAATTAATTGAGAGAAACAGACAAAGATGTTATAAAAAATGGCCCTTTTAAATGAATTCTATAAATAGTACAACACTGTCTTTTTTTATATATGTATAAATATAATTCTCTGCTCTGGCAGATCTTTTGTCCCTTTAAAAGCAAATAAGATGTTTTATTCTCAGTTAAAAATAATGCGAACATTTAATTAATTTTAATTTAAGAATGCGAAAGGAAATATGTAAGAAAGAATATTATGGCAAAATGTAAGCAATGTAATTTTGCTTTCATTTGTTAAAGTACCCTGTCATTTGGGAACAGCACAAGAACAATCAGAAACGAACTTCCTAATTTTTGTTTAAGTGATGATAACAACACCTGAACTGTTCACTACTTTCCACATTACCATACTGAAATATAATGAAAAGAATTAGTCCATAATGGATGATTTATTACGTGCCTAATTACAAACACTGTACATCTTTGTTGGTAGCTGGTCAAAAACCTACCTGTCTCTAACTAATAAACTGAAATTGTCACCCAGAAACCCCAATCCATTCTTTATAATACAATCAAAAATAATCGAAGAAAATTGCATCAATGAGTAAAAATGAAAAACAATAATTCTACTCATTTTTCCTTATTCTTTCCTTTGCCTCCTAAAATGTTAAAGTGCTGATTAGCTAATTTAGGTTGCTAAAAATGCAGATCGCCAAAATTATTCTGCAATAAATAAAAATTCATTCCTCAATTCATACATTTGATAGAAAATTAAAGGAATCATTGTTATGTTGCTATTGTATTGAAAATATTAATCGTTCGCTCAAGCAATTTTTCTAAGTATCGATATTATTTCTTTAATTATGCATATTCGAAGCTGTACTGTTTCGCAAATGTCTATTGTCACAGAAAACTTTATAATTATGATAAAATTATGAGAAATGGAAACTTTACAGTTAATGAATGCTAATTTAATAATATTCAATAAAAGATGTGGGCCTTTTTAATTGAAATTCATTTTTGAAATGCATTCTATTTTCGCCTAGATAGCGCTACCTCATGCACAATATTGTGCGATATTATATTAGATTATTCATTATTCAACAATATTGTACAAAGCGAATATAGTTTAATATTATAATGTGTACTTTCTATTAAAGAAAAGTACCGGCTTCCTGGCATAGGGGTAGCGCATTTATCTTGTTCTGGGCGTCTCGGGTTCGAGTCCCGGTTCGGGCATGGTTATTCTTCATCTGTGTTCTATCTGTGAATATGCCCCCATGTAAAAAGGGGTTGTGCAATCGAATGTGACGCGTGAATAACTAAGACGTACTCTTGGCCCTAGATGGCGCTAGTGAAACGAGAGACGCTCTCTTGGTTTAAAACCGCTGACTTAGTCAGTGGTCTTCCCTATGACAAGTTCCATTAGAAACAACACCAACTAAAGATAGGTAAATAGTATTCAAATTTTTTTTTCAGTTCCATGATAAGAGTATAGTGCACACGATTGCATCTCTAAACTTGAGATTTCATTTTATGTATGAGTGGAAAGTCTTATCTAATATCTCGCTCCTGCCTGAGTTTCTTTGTAAAATATATGGAAGTCAATGTGGCAAATCAAAAAGAATTCTACTCAAGCGTATGCTTTATTTTCTTTATAAGTATCTCTTCCACTAATTCCACTAATAGGAGATTTATTATATTTGTTCTAATGTTTTCTCCGAATCAGAATAAGATAAAATCTTTCAAACCCATACATATATGAAAAATGCACCTGCTCGTACTAGTCTTAAGTTCAAGTGACATACTTTCTAGCCAATAGAACAGTTTATATTATCGAACCCGTCAGTCGCGTTTTCGAACAGTCTTTACAAGCAGATAGTCATCGAATAAACGTATTTCTAAAGTAAAGGAGTCTTTGAAAATAAATAAAAA
This sequence comes from Argiope aurantia, assembly GCA_026543865.1. Taxonomy (NCBI): domain Eukaryota; kingdom Metazoa; phylum Arthropoda; class Arachnida; order Araneae; family Araneidae; genus Argiope; species Argiope aurantia. Next base: position 360,631 of record JAPMOR010120922.1, on the reverse strand, counting down.
GTTGTTTTTTCTCTTTCCCTGCTAAAGAAAAATAATTTTAAACCAGCGGGATTGATCTTTCCAAAACTTTCTAGCATACTCTTTAATAAAGATGTTGTCTCAGAGAGCGCTTTGCATGGCATTGGCGTATAATATTTAAGAAACAGAAATGTTTAGCATGGATTTGGCTTTTTACTGAATCTATTGTGTAATTCTTGTGAGTGTTTTGGCTGTTAATCCCTAGCATAAGAATAATAGCATCCGAAAATCGAATATCAGTTTTCGGCGCGTTTTTCCCAACCGATTGAAACAAAAATTTGATACTAAGTTACTCTTGTAGTGAAAAAAACTACACACCAAATTTAACATATCGAAGATTTTCCATTTTCCATCTCGTTTATATTTTTCTGAAAGTACGGATCGATAGACGATGAACCTAGAGTTGGATTCGGCTTAACATTTGAAAAATATCTACAATATGAATGCTAAATATGTGCACCAAATTTCATTTGTCTAGTTCTCACCGTTTTGTAGTTTATCTAATTCTCATCATTAATTTATAAGGGAACAGCCTGACAGACAGACTTCCTCTGGAAAGGTTTTGATCAAATTTTAATAGAAATCTATAAATTTAGTATGAAGATTGCATGCTAAATTTCATCAATTTAGCTCGAAACGTTTATGAGTAATCTTTGTCACAGACAGACAGACGGTTATTTCCCAAAAATGTTTTTTGAACTCAATGGGGTCTAAAATGTGGAGATTCGTCAAAATCTCGATTTCGAAGTTTTGGCTTCAAAATTCGCTTCGATGTAACTTATGTAAAAGTAAAAAACTTTGTAATTCTATGTAATTCTATTCTATGTAACTATGTAAAAAAACTTATCAATTACTATGCTTCCTACATACTATGTATATGAGAAAGTAAAAAGTGATGAGCCGCAATGTCGTTCCATTTTCTTCAGTAACAAAAAAGTAGATATTGATAATGAGATGAGGCAATTTGACGACCTTGATCCAGTCTCCTTATTATTTAATTTTCGTTTTAGAACTAATTCAAAAGTTTGTGAGTCAAAATGATGATGACATATATTGAAACGTTTTAAAGTATTTGTCATGTTCGTTTCTGTCCAGCGGTCTACATTTGTGGAAGATAAACGATTTTTCTTGAAAAAAACTTACAAAATATTCATATCTAAAATGAATGCTATGATCATTTTCTCAGAAATACCATTTTAGCAAGAATTTAATATGAAAATTTAGAAAAATAAAAAAAAGTAAAGACTTTATTTAAATCAAAATTTTCAGACTCTAAGCTTTACTTTTAAAGCATATTTTCGTTCCAATTTTTTAAAGAAAAACACTGCAATTCTGCACAATTTTTCAAAAAAAAAAATTCTGTACCATTTGAAAAGATTTTTTATTGATTTTATAATTATCCAGATTTTTTTTACATTGAAAGCTGAACACCCCAATCTTCTTCTGAATTTATTTATTCATTTGCATATTCATTTGTTTAAAACGCTAAAATTTTGGGAAAAAACATATAAATTTATCTACATGTTGGATTTCAAAAAGGAAATTAAAGTGAAAAAGTAGAAAATGCTTTTTTATTTTACTTTGCGTTCAAAATCATCTCACTTACATATTATATGAAATTTAGATCGTTGAACCTTTTACTCTTTAAAAATAATCTTTTCTTTAGAAATCCTTTACTATGCATACTTGATATACCAAAGAAATAATTATAACTCTTTTATCACATATATTTAATAGGGATTATAAAAAAAGTTAACAGAAACGTATCTGAAACTTTGTAATAAAACATAAATCAAAAGTAACCTTCTAGCAATTTTTAACCCTGAGCTTCACATTAACGACCGAAAATTTGCTTGGACGTTCAACTGATACGACAATATTAATTTTCACGGGCTGACTGGTCGTTTTACCTAGACAGGAAAAAATATTAATATCCTTTAAACTATCTTCCATTTTCTTCCGAACAGAAGATTTATAGGAGCAATAACAATAAATTTCGCAGGCGATGAATACGTAGATGGGGTGGTTGAAAATAAAAAGCTCCTCACATTTTTTTTTCTTTTAATATACCCTACTAGTAAGCTTATGTTGCGTTATTCAGAATTTTGAAAATTGCTGATGTTAACAGTTTTTGTCTGCATGGCTGCGCTTTTTGATTTTCTAACAAATATTTGCATTTAAAATTTTTTCCAGGCTTTATGTTAAAAATTAAATTATTCCTATTGAGTTAATATTCTCTTGACATTTCAAACATGTAGAGACGTTAAATAAAATAGAAAATTAGATAATTAAAGCCCATATTATTTAGATTACGAATTATTCGTAAATATTAAATGAAACCAAATTTTCGAACTAGTAGTTTTGCTGAATGAATTATTCATATGAAAATAATTCCTCAAAAGTAACCATTTCTCAAAGCATAAATATAAATATATATATCTATATATTAAAATAAATATGAAGGTGCTTTTTTGCTGTACAGGTCTGGCCTTCAGAGCTAGAGATGTCAAGTTTGGTACATAAATGATAAAAATGTGAAGGATAAAAATGTGCAATTCACAGCGATTTCCTTTGGAAATTATTTATTAGGATTATAACAAATAAAAATTAAGAAAGATTTTGGCATTCTTCATGGATAAAAATTATTTTATATAAGATTTTAAAATAATATAAAGATAATACAGCATTCATAATGATATCTAAAAATATAAAAAAATAATGCTACCAAGTCCTTGTTGTGTAAATTTTCTTCTATTTTCAATCATTTTTTTAAGAAATATTTTAAAATAATATATTTCATGGTTGAAAAGAAATTCAAATAATTGTTTTTAACATTTTATTCAATGTTTATTTGATTCCTGATGATTAAAATAGGAAAATAAAACTTATTTTACCATGCTGAGTAACTTCTAGTATAAGGCTTGCTTTTAATAATACTTTTGAAATTTGGTCGTACTATATGCGATTAATTTAATCAACTTAAATATCAGGCAATAGTGACATATTTTAAAGTGTTCTATTTTTGAACACTAATGTTCTTTTGTAATTGGATGTGTATAGATTTAGATAGAAAATTAGTGAGTAGGATATCAGAATGAACGGAACTTTGTACAGCTTCTAAAATAATTTGAGCAATATATTTCTGTCAAAATTTGAAGTTTAAAAATATTTTGTTCTCTGAGGTAGCCATCAAGACCAAGTTACACAAAATATTTAATTACATTTTTTAGTAACCATTAATTCCTAAGAAACAATTGATGCCAATGACGGTTTATATATATATATATATATATATATATATATATATATATATATATATGCACACAGGTTAGTCGTTAAAACTCTTTAAATTCAAAATGGTGGCAGTGCAATGGCCAGGAAAATAACATGTACCTATAGTATAATGATTTCCTGAATTTAAGAAGACAGATTCCAACACAACTAGCTGCCGAATAAGGTAATTTTCAAAAAATGATTTTGAAAAACAAAGCTATAACCAAGGCCAGTTAAAACAGCGTACACTGCATCATGATAAAAACACAGGAAAAAAATTTATGATGCATCTGTGAAATTGGCAGACATATTTACGATTTAAATTAGATTTAAATTATGAACATTCCATGACTAGGAAAAGAGTTCATCCTAAAATTGGAAAATATATTCGTAAAATCGAAAAATATATGTAATGTATTGAAAACTGCATTCTCAGGAATTTTCTCACCTTAAAAAAACTGTATGATAAAACTGTATGACGGTATGATAATAATAATTTTGTTTTTCAATTTCTAGGTTATTTTTTGTAACTTACTGATTACACCAGTAAGTCACTGTAAGCTATTTTAACAGTCACTTTACAGCATTCTTGCATTCAGCATAGTCGCATATTCAACATAGTCATATATTCACAATTTATCTTCAATTTATATTCAACATAGTCCCTTTACTATCGGTAGCGTTAATTTCATGGCTATACGAGACACCGTTTTGAATTTAAAGGGCTTAAAAAAGCTTTACCGATCACGCTGTATATTCAAAATATAGAATAAATGTCCTAAAAATATGGAGTAAGTGTGTGCTTTATGAAATAAGGTGGGAAATTTTATGAACAAATTATAATTTCTTTAGAAGCAAATAAAAAAAATTAATATTTTTTCTAAGATTTTCATTATGAAAAAGTGGCAGTTGTGTGTTCTCTAGCCAATATAATCCTACTCAACGGACAAATCAATCAAAATTAACTCACAAAAGTCCCGGTTTACATGAATATATGCATAAAACTACAATATTGTTCTCTCTAAGACTTTTTCGCATACTTTCGTAATAATGAGAATATTTTCTTTATACAGTCAAGAGAATACAGCTTGTTGCTTGAACTATGTCCACTGACCTCTGTGTTTAACCTATTAAGTCCAACATAAGACACTGTTTTTATGCTGGTATGCTATTATTTTTGCTGGTAATTTTCAATTTTGTTGTTTAGATTAAATGCTAAAATTTTATCGTAACTATTTTAAAGACATAACACCAAGCAACTTTTTCCGAGTTAATAGATGTCTGAAGGAAGGAAATTAATTAATAGGTTTTTATTACATTCTTTTGCCAGTTATAGATCATTCTCTTCCTGTATTACGTGCGAAAGAAAAATATTTTTGCTCGTTAAGAATGAATGCGAAAAAGAATTTTGTACACTAAGATGAATGCAAAGAAAAGAAAAAAAGAGTTAAAACAAGTCTGAATGCATGGCATTGGAGAAATACTTTTCTCTAATATAAAATATGCTGGAACATTTTAGAATGAATTATAAATCGGTCCTTTAAGTGCAAAATCGTGTTTAAACAAATACTTTCATGGTAAGTAAATGGCGTTTCCCGTTCAATTGGCATACGCTGTCAGGGAAACCAATTCTAAATAGATCGATGACATGATGCAAGGACAAACAATAGCGAACCGCAATGTAATTTCCCAAGCGAATGCTTTCAGTAAACAATGGCAGATAGCGGTAAATACGGGCCATGGTTTGCTTCGCTTGAAGCTGTATATAACGTGTAAGAACATTTAAGGTTTATGTTTGATATTTGTTTTTAAAATTTGTTGAATAAACAATAAGATTTAGGAGTGTTGGAAAACTACTATAGATTATAATTATGCTAAAATGTTTATCTTATTGTGAAACGTGAATAATTAAAATTAATAATTTATAATTTGTTTTGCTTTATAACATAGTCTTTAAAATGCATATTTGTTCTTCGTAATACATTATAAAATAGACAGCTGATACGAATCATTTAACTTGACTTATTAAGACTTATTATAAGACTTGACTTATTATCTTAACTATAGATTCTAAAACTAATTCCATAACTAAACTAAATTCCTAAATTAAACTAATTCCATAACTAAACTAAATTCCTAAATTAAACTAATTCCATGTCTAAACTTAATTCCATATCTAAACTTAATTCCATATTGTAGACTGTGAAAGGAACAAAAAGAACCGTACCAAAAGTCACTGTTGAATTATCGCACTCAAAGGAGGGTCTATGCATTAAAATGTTGCATGTTGGCCAAGGAATCTAAAAATTGATTAAAAAATAATTATTTACCGTGTATCATTTGTATACCATGTATATATTTTGTATATCATTCATTTTTCTTGAACATTAAAGAAAGTTTACGTAATCCTTTCTCCGTGGCTTCATTTTAATACTTTTTCGGTCAAGCCGCGATAAAATCTTTCGGCGACTTTTATTATTATTATTATTATTTTACAGAATGTATTTTATAGTCTGTATATAAAATTTGATCTCCTTCAGTTAGTTAGTTTTAATTTCAGATTCTTTCAGAAAAGGAAAACTGTTTTTATAGCCATACTGTGCAATGCACAACGTGTGGTGGTTTATAATATCGTAAATATAGATATAAGATTTTTCAGCAGATGGTACATTATCTATACTGAGAGAATCATTAGAATTAATAATAATTTGGCAAAAAAAAATCTTATAATTATAATCAATTACAGAATTAATAATTTTCTATTCGACAAAATTTTTACTCTTTCTTATGAAAAACAAAAAAAAATCCCTAAAATAAGGCTAAACATAGATATTTAATATTCAACCTTCATTTTTGCTGTCTTTAATAAATTTTAAAGTAATTTGTAGATGTTTTTATATTTTTTTATATTAACGGGATTTTTTACATACTTTTCTTATCCAATTCAAAATAATTTTTCTCTGTGTTTCCAAATAATCTGAATGTAGATATATTCATTTCATAAGTAGGCATTACTGTTTGTATCATGCAATCTGTAAATCTAAATATCCTAAAAATCTGCAAATATAAAATTCATCTGACATTACCAATAAGGATTAATAAAACTCATCATAGGAGGAAATTCAATGTTTTTATGTTAGAAAAAGAAGAACTTTGGGATATTACAACTATTCTAGATAAGCCAAATATCAAATATCCCATACACTAACAATTTAGATTGTCCACTGCAATATAATTTTAAAGAAAGAATAAATAAAAGAGAGTGAAATAGAAGAAATAAAGCATACAGAAAAATTTATTTTTACTTTCTTAAAAATAAAATAAGTAAAACTAGAATCTTGGCTGTCAAAAAAAAAAGACAAATAAATCAAAACTATTTTATATAAAAAAAGAGCTGTGCTTATACTAATAGAGTATTTTGATCTTCGCACTGGTGAGTACAATTACTGTTCTATTGAACAAATATCACACCTTTTGCACTACAAATCTCCGAGAGGTTTAGTGAAGATACAAATTAACCGCCGAATATTCTATGCTGTTTTGTATCATTAAATGTGTGGTGATTATAATGCCACATGGCCTATCATACCCGGTTAACGAAATGGCATCTTCTTTTGGTGAATTTTGTAACACCCAAATACTGCTGGGAGGATTTCAAAGAAAAAGGCTTGAATGGCATTTCATTTGGACAAAAACTTCTAATGGCCAACCTATCCATAGTAACCAAGCATCATAGTATCTGAGAATGAAGTATGATGTCGTTTCAATGCATGGATGTGGATTCATGTTTGAGAGAGGGGTCGATTTTAGAAGGGTAAAGAGTAATTTAGAAGAGAATGGTAATGTCTCATCTTGATATTACCCTTGAATTAAAATCAAAATAACTATTAGCAGGTATTAAAGCAGATAGCCATTTGTTGCGAAAGCAAACATTGGTCGACTAGTGTTCAGCAAAAAGCACAAGCACAGGATATAGTTTATAACCTCATTGTTCCAATCTGTGTTCTTCAACCATATTATGCTTTAACAAATCAAATCATTTAGAAGTACCATACTATGCTTTAACAAATCAAATCATCAAGCAGACTCACTGGGACCTTGAAACTAACAATAAATATAAAAGAATAGAAACGAATATAAAAGAAAATACAGTGTTAACGCGTTCACGCATTGGGTATATTAGATTCAGCCATCTTTACTTGTTTCTAGATGAACAACCAACACTGTGCTCTCAATATGACTGTGAAATGTCTGTCCAATATAAACTATCAGAATGTAAAAATTTTAATGCTCAGCATTTGAAGTTTTTTAAAAAGCCTAACTTTCTATTATTTTCTATTCTACTATTTAAAAAGTCTAACTTTCTATCTAAACTTTTTTTGTATTTTTAAAGTCCATAAAATTTTATCCACTCATTTAAATCCTGTTTCTATTTTTAAATGCTTTTAAACACTATTCGTTTTTTTATTATTATTATTATTATTTCACATTTATATGATTTTAAGCTTGGTTTGGCGTAGCATAGACAAAACCATGGTTTTTGTGCCAGAAGAATTCTAAATAATCCATTTAGGAGTATATTGCTAATAAGCCATGTCATGGAGTTTTGGTATCGAATGAAAGAAAACCTGTAACTGTTTGAGCAACTTAAGATATTTCGTATTAACGTAAAGTGTGAATGCTTTATGTTATTTTTCATAAAATTCTTATTTTAAAGTGATAGTTGATATTTGACAAGATAATAATCAAGATGTGAATGGTTATGATATTCTATATTTTATTTATTACCAGAGATAATATATACAATCAGAAATTTCTTTTCCCTTTTGTCATAACTTTAATTCATGTTCTCAGTATAATTCCTGATGCAGCAAAATATTTAGATTAGGATTTTTTTTTAATTATCTTCTAAATGAAGTATGAAAGTGTGGCAAGTTAACAGTTTCATGGAGCACGAACTTTAAATAAACTGAATCACTGACACTTCAATATGGTAGGAATTTTTAGAAACATTCTTCCACACTGTGATAGCAAAACTTGGCATCTAAGGAATTCTGCCATGAAAAATACCACACTCTTTAAAAGTTTCTTCCAGGTTAGGATTGATGGTGGATTCCAAGAACTGGCAACTCTATTTCTCACGAATCGCATACAAAAATAATTACTCATGGTAATAAAACTTAATTATCTCACAGTTAAGCACATCTTACCTTTAAAGACTCATTTTTTCAAAGCTGAAAATCTAGCATTCAAATAAATTAATCTAATAATTTTATCATAATCAAAACACTAAAGTTATCTTGAGAAAAAAAAACAAAGAATTACTAATAGAGTTTTCAGAAAGAGCTCTAACAATTTTCTTTAACCTCTAAAAATATTTGTATCGGTACGAAAAAGGTTTAAAATGCTTCATTTGTGAACTCATTTTCTGTTCATTGGATTAGAAATTAAATCAAAGGAATGAATACACGAACTCTAAAAATGAAAAGCAAAAATATTGTGAAGTAAACAGAAAAAGGTTTCTCTACATTTCTAGTTATTGAAAGAAAAATATCTGTTCGTCTTTTTTTTTCCTTTCTCGTCTACGAAATAAAGAGAAATTATTGTAATCGTCACAAAATTCGAATTCGAGAATTTAACATTTCCGTATTTCAAAACTCCCTGGGTCCGAAAATCCTATTTTTGGCGTTATCACTATTTGTCTGCAAACTCGATTCTTTGAGCTAGAGAAATGAAATTTGATATGTTGAACCGAATTTCTAGATTTCTATCAAATTTTGAACGTAAGTCATTCACTAGAAATCTATACGACTCGCTGTTCTAATAAAATTGAACTCTATAACTTCAACAAAAAAGAAAAGGATTGTGTAGATAAAATTTAATATATAAGTTTAGAATTTAGAATATAGATTCTTATCAAATTTTGAACTAAATTTATCAAACGGTTGATTGATTTCCTGTCTGAACTTTCGCATGCATGTAAACGCAATATTTCATAAGTGCTGCGAGTTAAATCAATGAAATTCGGTATGTTATTTTGTGATTACAACTCTAATTCTGTGCCAAATTTTCCTATCAATCGATTGACAAAATGCTCACCAAAATACATATTATCACAATCGATTCATTAAAAAAGCTAGATTCACAGCAAAGATCGCATTTCCTAACCATCGTTCACCAATGCTGTCCAAGGTAATCTCGGTCTTTTATGCGGGAAGAGGGGGGTGGGCTTGAAAAGTTACTGGAGAATATGCGAAGAAGTTTCGGAAAAGTAATTCCATTGGTTACCACTCGCTGTGCACAATAATCTTATATCTTTTAAATACTGTCTGCAATGGATATATCATAGATGTGATTTAATAAGAGAAGGAAATGAAACTTGGCTTTCTGCCTAATTCAACAAAGTAATGGTGAACAATGGAAAAATAGATTAAAAAATGTTTTAAACCTAATTTGAAAGTAAATAAAATTGGGAGAAATACGATTTATTTTTGAGTTTATTAGTAAGGAATATAATATGTGTAGACAAGGAATTATTAAGATCATTTATCAAAGTATGTGTTTATTTTTATTACATATTAGGAAATTAATTATTCATTTACTGTTTACTTTATATTCTAACTTCGCAGATCCTGTAAAATAATAGCTCTTAAGGCTATATTTATTTGAACTTTATTTATTTAATTAAAATATATTATAATTAAATACTTTTATTTGTAGACATGAAAGTCATTAACTAACAATTATTATTAATTTTTTTCAACCATTTTCTTCAGAATATATGTATTAAAAATAGATTAACATAGATTAATTAGAAAATTAAAACATATATATTTTTCCAAAATTACTACTAAAAATAATTTGAAAAAACCATCAATATGATTATTAAGTTAAAAATTTGTAGAAATGTGAAAGTGGATTGACCATTTATTTTAAAAAATAGACTATTTCATGTGCATGGCCTAGATCAGCAAAATATCTCACTCCGCTACTACCTGTACTAAATTTCAGGTATCTACATATCAGAGAGAGAAAGAATAATCAATTATAAAATTCTAAATTTAGAAACATGTGAAATTCAAGTAAATAAAAGCATGTAATAAACTATGTAAAATTCAAGATATCAAGAATGTATTAATTATTTTCCTATGAATGTAATGTAATTAGTATTTGTATTTTTTCTATATATGTAGTGTAATTAGTATTATTAATTTTCCTGTGAATGTAGTGTAATTAGTATTAGTCATTTTCCTACGAATGTAGTGTAATTAGTATTAGTCATTTTTCAATGGATGTAATGTAATTATTATTGGTCATTTTTCTGCGAATGTTTTGTTATTAGTATTAGTCATTTTTCTATGAATTAGTATTAGTCCTTTTTCTGTGAATATTAGTCTTGTATCTAGTAGTAATGAGGATTAGTATTAGTCTAGTCATTTTTCTAAGAGTGCAATGTAATTAGTATTAGTCATTTTTCTTTGAATTTGTTACAGTGGGAATAAAGACAATTTCCTGTTATATAAAATTATTTCAAAAAATTATCGATTGTTTGTTAATATTTGTATTGTGCATATTTGATAAAATATTGTTCTATAAAAATATTAATAATGTTTAACGAGTTATATGTTTAAAAATTGTACTAAAAGATATAATATATATTTAAACATTTGCAGCCACCATTTTCACAAGCGTTTTGTATATGCTTGCGAAAGTGGTTTTAAAGATAATGCATTTTATATTAAATTTTTCTTACAAAAATTCTACTATGGCGATAGGAAGTAAACATAGATTTACACTATTTAAGTTCCGTTGTTGAAACTGCACTTAAATTTAGATACATTTCTTATCGTTTCATTCGATATTTCTTTCGGTTTTCATTGCATTTAAGAAATCCCAGTATTGGCGTTTTTGCCGAATCCCATTTGGAAAGCTTTGTCCACCTAATGGGCAGCGAGGAAGTGTATAAAGAAACCGGACACTCAGCAATATGGATAGATGCCAACCGGATTGTGTCAGGATATGTCACCTAATAGACAAATTACAGGAAGCGCTAGGAAGAGAGAAGTTTCTTCTCTTTAATGGAAGCATTATCACTAGAAGATAAGGTGGAAAAAGTAAACTGATATTACATTCACAGTAATTTTGGAAAAGATAATTTATTTCATAATATTAGAGATAAATTTATACTGAGAATTTTTCATTTTTGTTGCTTTTATCTAATTTATTACATATACGGACTACTGCCATTAAAATTTCACACATTTATTATATTTGTGAAATTTTTTTAGTTGCATGATCCCGATGTCAATATGATATCCTATTACTTTTATAACAGAATTATCACTAACTTAATTAATTTTAATTTATAAGTGTTATTTTAATAAAGTATATATGAAGAACAGAAATCATTATATGTTTTCCAATAATGTTGTGATTTCGATCTTCTATTTGTCTTTCCTAAGTTTTAGCAGAAAATTCATAATCTTTTAATTGTATTTATAACTAGACAGCTTTGGCAACCAATTATTCTTTCACTATATTAACAGCATTCATTCAATAACGTCAGCCAATTTTTTTAGCTATACCTTATCACACCAAATATACTATTTCAAATTATATTTCCAAAATAAATATAAAGCAACCTGATTAGTGAGCTATACACGCAAAATAGCAAAAATAATTGGTGAAATTGATTCACTTGATGGGGGCAGGGTCTATGTCAAAGTTTTATTTTACAATTTCTCTCGAGAAGGGTGACCGGAACGTACAAGTGACCATTAACGATGCATCTAGATATTTCATCCTTTCACACGAAATAAAAATAGACAAAATAAGTACTCTGAGTGGGGCTATTTTTTTCAACTGCGATTATTTTTACTACCAGATAGAGCTAATGATATGGAACTAAGTTTTATATAAAACGAATTAATAAAACTGGAAAACCAATTCTATTAAAATGTAGTAATGTTATCGAGAACATGCACCTACTACTTTATACTTCACTTTGTAGTACTACTTTATACTCCTGCTAGCAGATCTTGTAATATATTTCAGTGAATCTTCGAATACGACTAATGCAAAAATACTCGTGTTTCAAATGTAGTAAAGAATTGATAAATAATTTTTAATGAAATCTTAACTAAAGAAGTGAATGAAAATTTAACTTTTTAAGAGGATTTTATTTGAATATTGAATCATATTATTATAAAAAAATTTCAGTTATACTTAAAAATAAAAAATGTCACGAATGTATTACGTCTCTTTAAAATCCTAAACTTTACGATTTTATTTTTGTCAATACTCTATTTCAAAGAAATTATTTTGCAAATATATAATTGAAAACATAATAGCTCACATCACAATTCGCAATAAAGGACGATTCAAAAGAAAAAAGAACATTATTTATGCAGATCTGAAAATTAAACCGACATTTCCTCAACGAATAAATTATTCCTGGCAAGATGCCAATGATTTGCATTTATCCGTGGCAAAACAATCGTTTTAATTCCTTAGCACATTTATAAACTGAGCCATGTTTTCTTAATGCTCCTTCACTGTCACAGTCAGCGATATTCCTGGCAAACTGTGCTTGCAAATTTCGTCACTTGTGCGCTGGATTTATCTCGACACTTTTCGTTTTCATTTCTAAACGTCTTTTAATATGTCTGCGCTGTTTCTGATTTAATTGTGTAGAATATTCGACGTCAATTTTCTTTTGAAAAATTATAGGTTATTAAAAGGAGATTAATGAGTGAATGGTGTAAAATTTACACCTTGAATGATACTTCGAATCAAAAATATAAGAAAATAAATTAAATCTCTATGTATTTTTCTTATTAATTTTCGATTTAATGATTTTAAGATCGTTGGCTATATGTATGTAAACATATTTTAGCAGTTGTGTGGTCAAAAAAAAGAGACTGGAAATTTTAACTTTCATCAGGGAGGCATAATTTGCACAGGCAAGAAGCGATAAGAGATGTCAGAATACAATGCAACACAAGAGATGAAGAAACCGAATTTTTTTCCCTTCAATGATTTTACTATGATATTTTTATAGAGCCAAGTGTCGGTCTAGGAAAGGGAATCTTTAGAAAAATGTCGCAAGAATTAGGGTTTTTTATCCCTACACTCGGAGTTGAGAAAATGCTGAAATCGGTGGTTTTCTAGAGCGCGTGTTAAAAATAATTAAATAAAAAGTGGTATTCGATCAGGAAATAACAGAACACTCTAGAACGAAATTAATATAGGCTAAATTGAGATTAAAATTTGGAAATTAATTAAGATTTAAATTATATTTTAAAATATTATGACATATATACTCTTAGTATTTTTGTAATTGAAATAAATTTAATAAAAAAGCTCTTTTTTACACTTACAATAATATATAAAAAGTTTTTAAAAACTATTTAAATAATTTTTTACTATTTCGTCTTCAATTTATAGTTCATTATTATAAGTTGATAGAATTTTTATATTCATTTTTCAGAAATTTACTCATAACTAACGTCGCAGGTAAGGAATTCAAATTTAATTAAACTAATTAACCCTTAACTGGGGACGTCCGGTCTGTGAGATCGCTAGCGATGGATTTTCTATCCCCCCTATTCTATTTTTAGATCAATTGAATAGATTGATCCTGTAGCTTCCTGCTTTGTGACCTTCAATACACGTGCCCTTTTTCAACCGATTTCAGCAGATGCTTTTTAAAATAATTCAGTTATTTCTTCGAGCGCAGTCTCTAAGACCGCATCTCCCTGTTAATGTCCCAGTATAAAACAAGGCTTAGCAGATGGCGCTAAAACTAGGGGCCCGAAATATCATCCAATTTACTGATCCTATTATGAAGCCGTGTTCCAGACACTTTTAAATGAAGCATTAAGTGATTTAAGTGATAAGGATCATAGTACAGAAGAGTTTTTCGATGCAAGTTTGCATTGAAGATTTTGATATGTATGTTCAAACCTAATCAATTTTTCTAGTGATAATGACTTTTGAAAAGTTTATAAAAATATATTAATATACCAAGAGATATATATACATAATTTATAGGTGGATTTTTATACTAGTTCTTAACCTGTATGTTTAAAATGCCCTAGAAAACCGTGCTATGAAAGTCACACAAGCCGATAAAAAAAAGGGCCAATTTTACCCGTTGTCATTTTTTTATATAATTGTTGAATTTTACATTATATTGTCTTCTAGTATATACCTTTATATACTGTAAAAATAAATATGATTTAAAAAGTAAAAAGTAATATGCTTTTTCAAGAATATTATTTATTGTAACGTGTAATTTGAGAAGAAAATGTATGTTCCAACGCATTTACTTTTTTTAAAGGCAATATATTTTGAAAAATTTCTAAAACATATCTATATATCAAGAAAAATATCTGCAAAATATATTGGCAGTTTTTTATACTAATACATTCATTAGAAAGTTTAATTTGTGTCTAAATGAAATACGGTCTCGTAGACCGCACCTCCCAAGTTAAGTCCTAAAATTTCACCTCCCCATTTAAGGGTTAATTGATTGATAATTAAGCTTTATAAGCATTAAAATAGTGTATTTTCATCGAAAATACAAAGATATACAAATTTATACAGCTCTAGAACATTAGGGAATAAAATTCGATTACAAAATCAATTTTAAATCTATTAACAACTATCACAATTCATACCAAATTTTGTCTTGAATTGTGACAGATGCAATCATTCTCTCATCTATCTGAGACTGGCGTTAATTAAATCTATTGCTTGTAAGATGTATGTGAACATTGATGGCAATCTAAAATACCTGACTGATTCCTGGCTTTTTCTGGCATTTTTATATTATAAAGCAACCCAGTTTATTGAAGAAAAAAAAATATTACATGTTAAAATGTGAATCGTGTCGATACTGCACTGCATTTTGTAGCTTCTCTATCTATTCATTTTTTTAAGGTTCTCTAATTGAATCTGTCAAGTCATTTCACATTTTATTGTGAATTTTTCCCATTATCTATGAAATATTGATGTGTAAAAAATTAATGGATGTGAGGTATAATATACGTGGTGAGATACCGTATAGATAATGAGATACAATACATGTGAGATATATAAAACGGGGTTTTAATCATTACTGAATTGCCTTTTTGATTGTTCCCAGTTGGATATTTTCTTTCAAAAATCTTCGTATGGATCTTTTAAGTCACAATGTCTATCATAGTAATTTTCTATTGCACTCTTCGAACCTCAATAATTTGTGAATGAATGAAGATGGAACGATGAATTTTAACAAGAAAAATGAATACCAAACACGGAATTAAACTCTGTTGTCCACTCAGAATTAATCTATAAAATAATTTGCATTTTAAATACAAAATTTTAGAGCAATGTGATCAGAATACGATATTGGTTGGAGTAAAGGCTTACATATATTCTATATTTCGTGCGTCATTTTGAAATTCTCAGCGGTCAGATTAAGAATAGTCTGTTTAGGGCAAGAATATTTTTTTAGGCATTCCATGTCTTGTCTTGCAGTTATAAATATCACTTTATGTTGTGAAAAAAACAATTCCTTATCTATTAATTCTGTTCATGAATGAAAAGTAACATGTTAGCCATTATTCCATTCATTTTCATACTTTAAGAGACGTATTGCATCATCTATTGCAGAGCCATCTGGCGATTAATATCATAAGCAATGCAACCAAAAACTTATAGTTTCATGACGATTAAAAAAATAAAAGAATGTGGTTAGAATTACACTGTGTCCTGAATTTTTGAATTATACTACACAATTTTAAAGATGTATTTTCATGAAATAAGTAGCAATTTTAATAGTAAAGATACTTATAGCAGAGTTCGCGATAAATCTTTTTTTTTTTTTTTTGTACTCATTCATTACACCATTACTCTACCCATTATTGTACTTTATGTGACGTATTGAAACATAGAATTGCAGAGCCATCTGGCGATTAATATTATAAACAAAGTTACGAAAAATTTATCGATTGGTGACGGTAAAATATAAAAGAATATGGTTTTAATTTTTATCTATTCTCTGGCATATTGTTATTTTGACTAACTCTGAACTTTCGAATTATACTGTGCAATCTTAAGGATAAAATATTTTCCTGAAATAAGTAGCAATTATAATAGTAAATATATTTATAACAGAATTCGCGATAAGCCCAGTTTTTCTTATAAGAATGCCCGTTATTCTGCTCAGAGAAGCAACTGACTTTCAAAGAATTTATTTTATTGTTCGCTGTAACTCTTACCAAATTCTAGCAAATAATCCGAGCAATGTATCTTTAAAAAGGAAAGAAAAATTTACGAGCCAATCGATCCAATAGCAAGGATTAAATCTAATTCTAGAGAGAGTAAATACAGAGATCACCGATTCGTAGTCTTCTTAAATTACCTCTCCGGAGAATAGAAAAGTAAAGAATGTTGAAGGGAAGATTATCTTTTCCATTTGACTCGAATCAAAGAGGGTTGAACTAAGGATTGATAAAAGTAGAACAAAGATACTTGATGTCCGTCGGAACTAAAATGTGAACATTCAGTTTATATCTCTGTTAGTTGTCAACTATGAATGAAATGAATCTCAATGCATCTTTTTACTGAAACTTTTCTTTCATGGAAAAAATAGGAAACATACAACAAATAGAACACTTTATAATAAATTTTCTTGTAAAAAAGAAAAATGCATCGACTTTAAATTTGAATTAATATAATTAAAAATTAATAAAAATTTATTTGTCAACTGTGAATGCAATTAATGTAAAATGTAGTTTATTTTTTAATTATTCTTTTGCGGAACAAGTAGAAAATTAGCAATAAATAGAAAACTTTATAATAGATTTTCTTGTAAAAATGAAAGTGCTTTAAAAAATTGAATTCATAGAACTGAAAATTAATAAAAGTTTTTATATTTTACATTTGATAGTTATGTAAGATACTGAACATATTTTTTAAAGTAACTTTGGTATAATTCTGTATTTTTTATTTTTCGCTAATCTTATAATAATCTATTTCTTTTTGTAAAAAAAATTGCGTCTATTATAAAATTGTGTACAAAGTATACAAGGCAGCTGCCTAAAAAGTTAAATATCAGTTTTTATGACAATTTTTTTGAAAATTAAAGGAATCAATCAAATTTATTAAAAAAAAATTTTAGTAAGAAGTGCAATGAACATTTAAATGTATGAATCAGGTGTAAAATATTTAGGTTTAATTTTAACGAAACCAAATATGTCCATAACGTCAATACGAGTTATTGATTATTGCTAAGATGGAAAAGAAAGGTATAAATAAATATGTGAAGTTTAATAATTTATATATTAAATTTATTCTACCACCTGTAATTATGTTTAAACGTATTAACGTAAGACATTTTGATATACCCGCAAAAAATGTATTTTCAAATATGACTAAAATCTTAAAAATCATAAATCTATTTTTTTATCGGAAACTTTTAAATTAATATCTTTTTATAATTAATGCATGTTTATTGGTTAAAGTATTCCAAAATTATTCAATAAAAAAAACTTGTTCTTACTTCTACTGACAAATCTCATTCGAATTCAATTTCGTTTTATCCCTTGGGAAAAAATACAATCAATTGAAACAGTATCTTTATCTTTTTTAAAAGCTAACAAATACTCAAATTTTGAGTAAACTCTGATAGTAAAATGCTAAATAGTAACTAAATTTGAACAAAATTTGAATTGAATTTTATTTACAAATTTTGATTAACATTTTCCTGGGGAAATTACATGCACTAATATGTTTTCTGTGCTTTATTTCTTCCGGCCATTAAATCTTTAAACTATTAGGCATAAAGACAATAAATCAACCTTTTCGTTGTAATCCTTTTTTTTTATTTGAAATTATTTAAACTAATGTGCTTTTGACAATAAAAATATTTTAGTCAATAAAAAACACATAATAAATTATTTTTATATTTTTAGTCATTTGTGTGGATTTTAATGGAAAAACCTGCTTAAATTCAATAAATATTTCAAATATTTGTTAAACAAAATAATAGTTTTCATTGGGTATGAAATTTCCTCTCTAAAATCTCAAATAAATAAATCGACATAAAATTTGTTTGTAAATAGCCATTCAATAAGATTAATCTATATCTATCTATACTTATAATAAAGCTCAATGTGTGTGTGTGTGTGTGTGTGTGTGTGTGTGTGTGTGTGTGTGTGTTGGCGATCTACAAGCCAGACCATTCAACCTACAGCTACCAAATTTGGCACGTGTATACCTTGGAGGCCGGGAATGTGCACCTGGGGGTTATTTTTTCGAATTTTTAATTAGAATTTTATTTATTTAAAAATTAAGCGAAATTTTGGCGTGTTTTTGCTATAACTTCCGAAAATACTACCGCACAAAAAAGACTTTTACATGAAGTTAAAGATCAAAAATTTATATTTTAAATGATACCAATGTTTTAACCTTAAAATTAAATTTCTATTTTTAATGAATTTTTAAGTAGATATTTTAACTATATTTTTCAACAATTTTTTTCGTACAAAATAAAAATAAAATTTAAGCTGCTCGAGCACGTTTCGTATTCATGGGAAAAATTTAGCTTTTTTCAAAGTGTTGCCATCACATTGATTAAAGCTCCAACTAAAAATTAATTAAATCTTTTTGGAAATGAAATCTGCAAAAATATTATTTCCGGCACATGTCTGTAGGAAATGAAACAAATATGAAATATTATTTTTTCTAAAAAATAAATTCAAGAAAAATTATTTTATGATCTTTTACACTATCTATATTATTAATCCAATAAATCAGTTTTATTTTAAGGCAAGTTTTGTTTAATATGAACAGGATATTCATTCAACGCAGCTAATTTGTAAACCTTTAGTAAGACACAAATCTGCTAAAATGGTCTAAATAGAAAATGATTATATTTTATGTAACTTAATTCAATAAATGCTCTAATAAATAACGAATTTTTGATTTTGCATAAAGCTTCTGCTGTGGAAATCACAAATAACAAAATGTTCTTGAAACACTAATATTTTAAATAAAAAGAGTTAATCTCCAATCAACTAAATCAATCACTTAAACTGACTGATTTATGAAAATTTGAATATCACTATTCAATAAAAAAAGGATAATTTTAGATTTTCCATCGATCGTTTCAAAGAAAATATCGCCAATCAGCGCGCAGGTTTCTCAAGATTAATTGGCCTAAGATTATGAAAATGTTGAGTTTTTCTAAATTTTTAACATTTAAAACTTCATAAATAAGTCTTAGTTGATCGTGGAAAATAGAAACATTCATTTATTTAAAATTTGGTGTGTCCAGAATATTTCAGAATATGTTACCTTACTGCATTAAATTTAGACTTCATAATTTTTGAAATATATTTATAGGCCGGGACAAAATATTATTATTGATTTCATTTCAATCCTTCTAAAAGCAAAACTAAAAACTGAATTTTATGCTGAATCTGAGAAATTTCTGTTGAATTATTGTTTGAGATATTACATAAATTATGAAAAATATTTTGTAGTTCACATAAGACTTAAATACCGAGCGATTCTGTTTGCAATAATCATATTCAATAATAATAATAATAATAATAAATAACAATAAAGATGATAAATAAATTAAAACGCTTGGTTTTATTAAAAAATATATTTATATTAATTGCAATTTCATCATTACCACTTTAAATTAAAGTTGAAATTTTTCTGGAAATGGCAACAAATTAGCAAAATATATATAGTAAATTGAACGAAACGATCTAAACAACAGTATATAGTTTGGTATGGCTATCAAAATTTGAAGATTAAATATGCTTTGTTTGAGAATCGATTAAGAGACCAGTTACTTAAAATATTTAATTGAAAATTGTAGCGAGCGGTAATACTGGCGAACCGTCTGGTCGCCAAAGGCGGATAGTATACTATAAATGAAATTGTGTGTTTTGCAAAATGGAAGATTATAGAAGAAAAAAAATGAATTATCATTAGATTAATTAAATCATATTTTAAATCTATTTGTGAAAGTATTTTTTGACAAATAAAGAAAAGTCAAAATTTATGCCGTTTTCTAATAACTGCAAAAAGAGTAGAAAAATCGTTATACTAATATTTTTAAAGTTTTTTTCGTTTCACAAAATAAATATAATGATTTTGTTTCAGACGATTTTTAAAATAATGACAACTTAATTTGATGCCTTTATTTGCTTACAAGCAAACCATGCTTTTATATCCTCTTTTAAATATTAATAAAAAAATTAATTTATTTATTTCGTTAAAAATATAATTAAGAAAAGGATTATTCTTGTATGACAAAATTATAAAAGGAATGTTAAAGTAAACATTCTGGGACGTCATTTTTCTTTTTTTCAATTTAAATTTAAAATAGTGATAAATTTTTAATTACTCACCAGTGACTACGTTTTTTTATTTTAATATTTTATTGCAATATGTTTTCATTTCTGTTACTCAAACAGAATGTTTGAACTAACAACAATAAATTTGATTCATAACAGTTTAGAAAGTTGTTTTTTCTAATTTCATGAGAAAAAAATTTCACTTCAAAAGTAAATGGAAAATTAAGTAAATATTTTATGAGTATAATATTATTAACACTATTTTCATTTTAAAGTAATATTTTGCATATTCTCATATTCTCACTGCATATTCTCTAGAATAAAAAAATTCATAAAAATTCTGCAAATCAATATAATAAAATTTAGAGCCTATCCGCTTTTTACCCACAAAAGACCTCAGCATAACAACCAAACTCCGCTAAAAAGAAGGTATTTTGAAGGATAACTAGAGAAGTGTATTTACCATTTGGAAAATACAGTATGATGTGTTAACCGCATCGAATTTCATTCGTGTCTTGGTTTATTAAAAAGGAATATATTTGTGTATTATTAACTTCTGCTGTTGACGAATATTAGCTACGAAGTTCTCATTGACATGTGATCTTTGGAGTGGTTTTTTTTTTTTTTTTGGTTATTTGTCACTGGAATGCAGTTAATCCACATGTACTAGAAGACCGAATGTGTACTTTAGGCGCATCTCATAAATATATAATCTTAGGAGGTTTTATTTTATTTTTGAGTTATTAATCAATGGAATGCAGTTAATGCACATGTGCCAGAAGACGGAATGTGTATTTTGGGCATCTCTTTTTCCCACTGATTGACATCAAAAATTATACAGATCTACAGATCACAAGATCTCTTATCAAATTTCATGTAGTTAAACCATTGTGTTTTGAATTAACGCGTTGACATGCTCGGGAATGTACCGATATGGTGAAGGTCAGTCCTTTTACAGATTTAGTTAATTAAAAATTTCATTTAGTTAAACCATTGTGTTTTTAACTATCGCGTTTACTTGTGTGTGAATACACTAACTTACAGACAGTCAGCCCTTTTAGATATTTTTCTCAAAATCTGATAGGTGTCTGCACTTTAGATGTTAAATCTGTGCATCAATTATCGATCTGACTCTCTTTAATTTGCAAATATGTATATACGAACATACTGATAAATAGGCTTCCATTAAAAGGATTTCGTTTAAAATTTAACAAAAATCTACAAACTTCGTGCAAAGGCCATATACCAAATTTTATTCTTCCAGATCGAAACGTTTTTGAGTTAATATGTTCAGAGACAGGCATGCAGACACAATTATAACATGTGTTTGTGTTTTTCTAATTTGAGTAGTCTGAAGCCTAGATATTCATCAAAACCTTATGTTCTTTTCTTCTTCTTCTTTTTTTTTTTTTACCATTGCTGTGCTTTTTCGTTGTATACTTTCTACAAAAAAAAATTCTTTATAATGATTATAGAAAAGATGAATTAAGGGGAAATCTATTAATAAAATATTAATATTAATGAAGTATTAGCATTAGTAAAATACAGTGAATCTATTAGACACTATTATTAAAATAGAAAATCTTATACACACTAAAGCTACCTTTTGTCCAATGGTCCCAATGCCGGTGTCATCAAGAAGTTTAGAGAAAATAGAATTGTATGGCAAGTGACGTCATTATCATATGATTATAGCGCGAAATCGCATTATAAAGATAAGTAAGTCTCAAACAAAAGACCCGATTCCATCTAAGATTTACCTTTGATACGACTCTAGTTCACCTTACTCCTAAAAGTGCTTATCAGGGATGTTCTCAGGTCTGGTGTTTTGCTGCGTCCTGCAATTTTCGAGGGCTAATTCCTTTGTCATTTAATATATAATAGAAGATGGGATGTTTTCTTGTTAGTAATACTTAAATTTGATTATCGTCGATTATCTAATTAAAGTTATGATAGAAAATCCACATGCACATTGACAGAATGTTTAATATATTTTTAAAAAAATTGTAATTTGTAACGCACTTTAGATGTAAGGATATATTAACATCAAAAGTAAACAATAAAGACCCTAATTACAGTGAACTAAAAAAAAATCATGGATACTCAAATCAGAATTAATTATTAAAAATGGATAGAAACAAATGGTGATTTACAAAAGGAAAAAAATTCATTGTCAAATTTTAAAGACAATTACTGAAATGTAACAACAAAAATAACTGATTGGCCCTTAAAATGAGAATATAATCAATCAACATAATAAAAGTTGCAGACCTCAACTCGTTTATCTTTATTTCAATCCCGCATAAAAAAATGTGAATAAAAGGTAAAGTTTACAATTTTATAAATTTTTTTGTCTAAGCTTAACTTTATTCGCACACATAAAAAAAACCTGTCTGAGTTGTGAGACGACAAAATAATAGTTGTAATTTCGTTTTAGGTGGGAGAGGGCGGTATTTTAAAATTTTACCCAGCGTTGCCTACGGAACTGGAAAATTATATATATTGATTATATTATAGTATTATATGGTAGCATGTGAATAATATTTCCCTTCATTTTAAAAATATTTGAACTGGGTTATGCATTAAATAGTGTTTTTTAAAAATTCGGCAGTTATAGAGTTTAACCACTCATTGTATAAAAAAAAATAATGATAATGCTTTTCATAAATATAACTGGCAAATAATAAAAGAATAGAGTACTTTATAAGTGAATTATTTTTTTCTGACAAGAAACGTTTTAATTTTTTTAAAAATTTTAAATGAATTATTTTGTTAAGATGATTTAGTCATAATTTTTACGTGAATGGAAAAATTTATCCTGATTTACCAGATACTTATAGAAAAAAAAAAAAATTAGATACGACTTACTACTCGACAATGAATGGGCTCGGTTTACAACTCATAAACAGATTACTTCATTTAACACTCAGAATTCTTTACTATGAGCTGACAAATTTTTCATTCAGAGCATAACTTCCGAAACTGCTAAACATTGGTCTTTGAAATGAAGCCATTTAATAACTTGATCACGATTCGGACCAACGGAAGAAAAATTGTGTTATCTCTTATACCCAGAACACTTTAAGGAATCCTAACTTTTCCGATTTCTCTTCTTAGAGCAAAAGATTATTTATGGCTTGACATGTGTGTGGTCGAGCACTTTTTTTTATTCTCCTCTTTTAGTTTTGCTTCCACCAAATGAAGAAAATAAAAAATCTACAGTGTATTCTCCTGGAAATAAATTCTAGCAGAAAAAAAGAAGAAATATTTTACGCTTTATGTACAGACTTCCATTTGTTATTGGAATAAAACTTGATTTAGCGCAAGTTCGTAGTTTAGCAAAAGCATAGGAGGATTCTATATCTTTAATATATAGGATAAAATTTTCAGGTTAACATTAATGATTTTTCTTTCCAAAGAATTTTTGAATTTTCAATCAGTGAAATCAGTTAATTCATTAGTTAATTTGTACGTCAATGTCGTGTTTCTAAGCAACATACGTTAGATTGGGTCAGAATTCATAATTTTGTACTTTAATAGCTCTCTTTTTTTAAGGAATTTTGTAAGTTTAAATCGTTAATAATTTCTGAAACATTAATTAATTTTGTACATTATTCCACATTTCAAAATAATTTGACGGCTAATTTGAGATATACCTCAATGTTTAGCCAAGTAGTCAGACAGAAATGAGACACTTTATCCCTCATCCTCAATTTCCACGATATATCATTATGCAACATTTGATCAACAACGATATATAATTATGTAACATTTGATAAACAATATATATCATCATGTAACAACAACTACTACGATTTATTTGACATGTACCAAGCCTATGAGTTGAATGGAATTTTTATGGAATCGGAATTCGAATAAAAGATTCTCTGACTTCAGTGCCGTGCATCTATTACCAAGTCAGCACGGTTCTATCATTATTATTCAAATATTTTTATGAATTAATTGCAAAATGTTTGATAAAAAAATGAGAAAATAGAAATTCTTGTTTGCTAAGATTGATAATGTTCATCGTAAATTAGAAACATTATGAAATTCGAAATGAAAAGAAATCTTTGTTTCAAGAAAAATTCGAAGTACAAATTCAGTGTCGACTTAACAGAACTGACTATCAACCAGCTTATGCGATGATCAAAGCAAAATGATGTGAGCATGCTTTTGAAATAAGGCATGTATAATTTTATGGAAAAACGCCGAGCCTTTCAGGTTCTTCAAGTGATATAAGAAAAAAAAATTATACCGATGTGAGTTTGTTTTCAATTTTTGTCTAGTAAAATCCAGATCTTACACCATTTCCAATTTTAAATCTACCAAATAACTATGTAATTCATTACAATAATGCAGAATTAATAATTCCTTTTTCCTCTTAGAGAAGTTGTATGTCGACCTCGAGAGCAACCTTGCAATCGACAATACAAAATTTTCCAGATAAACAAAGGGTCACTATAGAACGGGAAAACGCAAACTTTAACAATATATAGAATCAAAGCCTGCCTTTGTTTTTAAGGAAAAATCTTTAGTTTTCAATTTAAATTGTCCCTCCACAGACTATTATTACTCAGCACAAAACACGATTTTCGATTATTTATTCAGGCTAATTATTGTGGATATTCATGGGATGTCTATGGCGATATCAACCACAATTTTTTGTTGGCAGCTACTTGATATTTTTCATGTTGTACTACTTGATATTTTTCATGTTCATATTTCATCTTCATTTCGAGATTAAGTAAATATTTCTGCTTTAATATTTCGTTTCATGAATTATATTTAAAACATATTATTGAAAATTTGTAAATAAATTTGATATTACTTGTTTAGCAGTAGAGCTTCCTTGTAGAACTTTTGACAATCAGAACTTTTTCTCCAAGGTATGGTTAAGTGAGAAAATTCTTACATGAACACAAAATATTAAAATTATAAAAAAATACAAAAAAAATACACATTGCTTCTAAAATATGTGCCGAGTAAATTGTTAATCATTCCTTTTATTAAAAAATTTATTTCTATAAACCTTTAAAAATTTGCTTAATTCTTCGTAATTTTTTTTCAAAAAATTAAAATAACATTAGTAATAGATTAATAATTCAATCTAATTTCTGTTTAAAATTGTAAAAAATAATATTAATTAATGATTGTTTAGAACTTCATTTTTACAAACAAGTAATTTACAACCATAAAAAATTTTCAATAGTATGTCAAAGCACGCAAAATTAATATTTCTTCAAAATGATTTATTTAATTTTTTAATTAAATAGTCTTTTTTAATATTTTATATCTAAAAAAATAATTGTTTCAAAGATAAAAATATCTAATGGTTATCCTAGTTGGTCAAACTTATAAAAATAGAACTCGTAAGTTTAAATTCAATTAAACAATATTATATTTAATTGAATTTAAACTTTGAATAACTTATTCTAAGTTTCAATTCAATTAAAATTTATTAAAAATAATATTAATTAATAATTGTAAAGTATTTTATTTATTCAAAGAAGAAATTTACAAACATAAAGGGTTTTTTTTAAATGTCCAAGCTCACAAAATCAATATTTCTTTTAAAATAAAAAGTGAATTTACTTAAATAAACCTTTCTATGTCACACCGGAAAAAGAATGAAAATATCTAATGGTTATCCTAGGTTGTCAAGCTATTAAAAAAAATAAAAAATCAACTTCTATTCCAGATCTACTGACCCCCATTCTTTTTCTCATCTTATTTCTCTTAATATATGGAAGCGGAGAGCCTGAAAAACATCCTTTCACCAAACTTCTAATCAGAATTCCGGATCGATTTTTCGTGACCTTCACTCTGTCGTCATTCGGAGGATGACGTCACGTAGTTTAATGGTGCTGCTTTTTCGCAACTTTTCACGAACTTTGCTGGGCGATAAATAAAGAAAAAAATAAATCTCCTCCGAGTGTTCATGTAAATTTGGTTTCGCGGTGTGTAATTGAATAATTAGTTTTAGAGTAGCTGCTTTACATTAAGAGCTGAAAGTAAATTTCCTGTCTTGGGCAGAATGGTTGCTAAGTTTTATGGGAATGGAAGTGTGCAACAGTTAATGGAGAAAAAATAGAAAGTTTTTGAAATGAAAATCATGGATTATATGTATTCCTCTTTAATAATTTTGGCTTAGACGAATTTGATATACATATCATTTCCCTACACGAAACAAAATATATTCTGATATGAGTGCAAGGATTTGGATTTATTTATTTATTCTTAGGAAAATTTGGGTAGGCAATTAACTAATTATTTTTAGAAAGCTGGTTTATATTAACTCTGTTGGTAAGGATCTTTTTGGGAAGAATGGTTACTAAGTTTTAGGGGAATGAGTGGGCAATAGTTAATGGAGAAAAAAAAGAAAGTTGTTGAAATGAAACTCATAGATTATATGTATTTCTCTTTAATAATTTTGGCTTAGAAGAATTTGACATACATATCATTTCCTTATACAAAACAAAATATATTCTGATAAAAATCCAAGGATTTAGATTAATTTATTTCTTCTTACGAAAATTTGGTAGGCAATTAAATAACTATTTTTATAAAACTGATTTACATTTTAACTATGTTATTAAAGATCTTTTATGGGGGAAGAATGGTTACTAAGTGTAAAGAAAATGTTTTTGTGCAACAGTTAATGGATAAAAAATAGAAAGTTGTTGAAATGAAACTCATGGATTGTATATCTTCCTTTTTAATAATTTTTGCTTATAAGGATTTGATAATCGTATCATTTCTCCATACGAAACAAAATATGTTCTGACATGAATGCAAAGATTTGATACGATAAGTATTTACTTATTTCTTCTTAAAAATATTTTAGTTTATAATTAAATAATTATTTTTCTTATAAAGCTGATTTACATTAACTCTATTGGTAAAGATCTTTTTTTAGAGAAAAATGGTTACTAAGTGTTAAGGAAATGTTTGTGTGCAACAGTTTTCGGAGAAAAAATAAAAAGCTGTTGGATTAAAGATCATGAATTAACTTTAGTTCTAATAATTTTGGTTTGTGGAAGTTTAGCATATATGGGATTCACTTACAATTTTGGTTTGTGGAAGTTTAGCATATATATGATTCATTCATACGAAATCTTTGTAATTATGTGTTTACAATTTCAACAAGATAAGATTTTATTAAATTTTTCCTGCGGAAATTATCAATATATTATTGCAAAATGAACTTTTATAGAGCTTAATGAAAAACAGCTATTGGCTGCTTTGCGTTAAACAATACTTTTATATTTCCTGTTTTGTATAGAATGCTTATCAACTTCTATGAAAATCAATGCATGAAACATTTTCTGGAGAGCATAAAGGAAGTTTTAAAATAAGGTTTAGTAATTATATTTCTTCTTATTTCAAATATTTGTAACAGTATGTCTTACTTCTTCTTAATTAAGCACTTTGTTATAAAAGTAATGAAAATGATCAACCATTTCATTGTTTTTAAGAATCTGTAATTAACCATTCATTGTAGTAGCTAACAATTTTAAAATTTCATTCCTGGCTTTGTTAGTGTTTTTTTTTTTAATTTTCGCATTGTTTTATTTTTTGTTTCATTCTTCTTTTTATTTTGATGACTTCAGAAGTTTTCACTTTTTTTCTCTGATTTTCTTGAGAAAGTAATTATGTGAAATGTTTTATTTGACCGTTTTTTTTTTCATTTCTTATTTATATCATGTTAATGGATAATTATTAAATCGTTACTTTTTACAATCAATATAAAAATTATTGAAGTGTAGATGTTTATAATTTTGGTAAAAAAATAATTGATAGTTTTAAAAAGCGAACAGATAAAGGACTGACATCAGTTTTGCAATTCTAGCTTTTATTGAAAGAAAAACTGGTTTAATAAGAGTTTTCACTCATAATTACCATCAATAAATGAAAAAAATGAAATATTGGATGCAATTCACCTTTTATACTCTTTTATTTTATTTTTTTCTAGAAATCTTACGTACATATATCTAAAAATTTGAATTACGTTAATTTAATATTTTTCCTACATTATTAACTGATTAATTAATATTTTTCATAACTTACAATTAAGAGTAGATGAATAAAAACAAGCTTAAAAACCGAAAATGAGCAAAATTTCTTTCAAATTCATTTCTTAAAATAGGTTTAAGAAATAACAAGTTATCAAGGAATAACATTATTAATTGGATAATTTGAAAGAACTACATCTTTTATAAAGAGTGCTAACAAAATTAAGTGGTTTACAGAAGTCATATGAAAATTATTCTGGCTTGAGTATAAAAATTTTAAGAAAAACATTTTTTTAAATTTTTTTTTTTTTACTATTTAAAGTTTAAACTCAGAAGAAGCACTGAAATGTTTATAAAATATAGCAAAATATAGTTATGAGCAATTCATAACAAAAAATCTGATAATTAGGCTAGGAAATGCTATTTCGACCTGTATAAAATCTTAAAAGCCATCAATACCAAAACAAAATAAAGATTTAAAAGCAATATTTAAGCTTTATGACTTACTACTAATTGTAATGACCTTTAATATCCGAATTGTTTTGCTCGGTTAATGAAGGGATATCTTGTGCCATCCTTCAGCAATAAAAGAGCACAGTTCTATAAAAGAGAGTAAATGCTTCCTATTTTATAAATATTTAATTACATCATGCTCCTTGATCTCAATAGGACTCCAATATTATTACTGTGGATATCTCCAAAATTATTTATGTGACCAGAATATGATTTATGACTTATGCGAATAGAACCATTATTTTGTTTGCGGGTCCATCCTTCTCTATCTAAAAAAATTTCTCTTGTGTAGGCAAAATATGGCCTGTAATAGTGCCTGTGTGGATCTCTGAACTTCTTTTCCCAGAAACAAATCTAAGGGACTCTACGCCATTGAATTAAAAAAAAAGTTCCCATATCATAACATATCTATCCTAGGGGATATCTGGAGGATTTTTTTTACCCAAATCTTGATAATAGTGCATGTGTCCATCTAGATGAGTGTATGTTTCTTTTTTTTTTCACATTCTGGTTAATGAAGTATATATAAAAAAAAGATATATTCGTCAAAAAATTCGGACTCGAAATTTTAACAAATTTTTATGTTTCAAATCTTTTTGAGAACTCAAAACACATTTTTGAAAATATGCTTATCCGTCTGTAAACACAATAACACACCCATCGTGAGTGGTCTCCTCGAAACTTTCTCGCATACTCTCATATTAAGGTTTTATATACCCGTCCCTCGCATAAAATTGTAGATTCGGACAAGACCTTGAATTACAATAGTATTTCAGGGTAGAACAGGGTAGCTCAGAAATGCTTTGAACTAAACGGATGAAGGATAACGGATATAAATTCCTCATATATAGGATTTTATCGAATTTTGAATGAAAATCATTTAGAGAAACATTTTTTATTCGGCTGCTCAAATACTATTGACCATAACAACGGTAAAACCTAAACAGCTAGATAAATAAAATTTTGTATGCCGTTTATACCATCTATAATGAGATTCTTATAAAATAATAAACTAAACCTTAAAAGGATAGACCATCTCTTGGTCTGTACGTTCCATACATGTAACTTAATTACTCAAAACAAAAGCAGCGATTTGAATTAAGGAAATTTGGTATGAGATCATATAACAGTTGCTATTCTATATCAAAATTTGGCTTTAATCAATCGGTAAGAAATGCGTCCAAAATATATATTTGAATTTCTCTTGCTTATTTTTTTAGCATCATGCCAGTAATGGCTTAACTAGGATGGGCAGAAAAGGCAAGTGCCCTGGGCGCCATCATCTGGGGACGCCAAATTATGGAATAAATCAATTGAAGGAAAATAGTCTTATTTTGTAAAACTAAAATAAAACTTCTTAAAAACAAAAATTATCTTTTAATATATTGGTATATTCAACTGTAATAAAATTTCCCAAATTCAAAAGTATAGTGTATTTTAGAACTTTTTTCACTGTAATTTTATATGTTTATATATTCACCATACGTTTGGCGCAGCATGGCCATGTCTGGCTTTTGCACCATTAAAATTCAATCAATCAATCAACCCAAATTCAAATCATTATTAAAGTGGAATAACTTCGTTTCTGACATTCTCAATTAAATCACGAACGTTTGAAATATTTTTGATTAATAGGCAAATATATCTCCGCAATAAAATTAATTATGGAACTAGTATTTGATAAAGCAATGTTGACCCAAAATCAGACTTAGAATTAATTAGCTCAGAAGTTCATATTTCTATTCACCGACAATTTCTATCGTTCAGTAAAGTAGGAATATTTTGATTAGTAGCCAAAGGAGAATACATCTCAATAATAAAATTAAACATGGAATTGGTATTTGATAAAGCAAAGTTGACAGAAAATCAGATTTAGTATTAATAAGCTCAAAAGGTCATATTTCTATTCACCGAAAATTCTATCGTTCAGAAAAAGTAGGAATATTTTTGATTAATAGACAAAGGAGAATATATCTCCGTAATAAAATTAATCATAG
>JAPMOR010120922.1:283096-329445 GCA_026543865.1 Argiope aurantia | reverse complement strand
TGATTAAGCAAGGTTGACACGAAATCAGACTTAGTATTAATAAGTTTAGAAGATCTTATTTCCATCCATCGAAAACTTATTATTTTTTAGGAATTGGTTTTAAAGGTCTTGCACTAAATAAATAACATTATTAATTGTATTAACTTAATATTTACAAAATATGGTTATTCGATGCACTAATGGCATTCAGCTACCATATTTAAATAACTAAAGTTAATTGGTGTAATGGTTATTACAAAGTCAGAAAATGAAAAACTGCACGAATAGTACTTGATGCAACTCATGGTCACAATATACAATATTACTATGATCTGCCATGTATGTGGATGGGCTGTAGTGTCTCGAAGCAGTCTCGATTTTGTGAAGAGCTTGATTCCACGGAAGATTCGCCATGTATAAGAGTTTTGGTAGAACTTTAAATCTGCGGTTTCGAGAGAGTTTTAAATCTTTAGAATTTTTTTGGAATGGAATTTCGATGATGAGGTGGCTGCTCGAGTGTCATTCTCATCGTCTGACCCCAGTAACTCATGTGATCCACCCTGAAACAGACCTCGTGTAATTCTAAAACATCATGAAATCCATATTACAAAAATCCTAAAATATAGTGTGTCGTCTCGAAAGTACAGCTGCTGAGCTAGAATCAGCTGTTGTTGACTTTATCATTTAACGAATTTTTAATATTAAGGTCTATCTATGATGGAAATTATCGCGTAACTTGGGAACTGTATGCTAATCTTAAAATACAACCACATCTGTCTTTGCTAAGATTTGATTGTCATTTGCTACCATAACATGAAATTAAAGATTTGTTTAAATGAACTTTTTCTTTTGCATTATTTACTAAGCTAAGAGCAGAATTAAACTTTTTATCATTAAGGAAAGTAGAGCTAAATGTGATCATAAAAAAAGGATTTATAATTCTGTTTTTAGATTTCTTTAAAAAGAAATTTCAAAGCAGCATTTGTCGAAAAGAGCGAAACTCGAGCGATTGGATAGTTTGACATTAAAATTCTTTCATTCGAGGCTTCCCTCCCAGATCCCCATTTTTACGATTTCGGTCCTTCTGATTCAAATTTAAAAATAGCCGCCATGCGAAAATACATTTCCTGGAAGTTTTATCTCTTAAAGTGATTTGTAATGTGACGGAGTGCCAACTACATTAAAGGGAGAGCAAGAGTTAAAAGCAATTTTGTCCAGGACAAGAAAAGAACGAAAGACATTTATCGGAACTTCAATACCATCCTTATTAAACTTTCAGCATCTCTTCTGGGGAAAGAAGGGAGATCTCTTAAATAAGTGAACAAAACACCTTTACGATATGTCATTCATTTTTTATTCCCTTTTTATTAGCAGGCAGGTGCAAAATTTCCCAGCGTCATGTCCCTCCCACCATGTGAAAGTTTTAAATTACTAATGAAAAACGAACAAAAAGGAATACCCTACTATCTTCATACCAGAAATCCTCTTTTCTTTTCTTTTTTATCTGTTACTTTACTTATTTTGGAAGTTAATTATTATTTTTTCTTCTTCTTACAATCGAGATGGGATTTTTTAGATATGAATTTTGTATGAACCGACCTGTGTCTGGTATGAATGTGTATGTCGGGATCATTTGGTTTGAGAGAGGATAGCTAGAAAATTACTGTGTTAGTAACTAATGATAGTGTATTTTGTGGGGATTTTTTTAGAGAGAAAAGAGATTATTACCCCACATTGTGTTACAGTTTTGTGGGAAGAGGGATAAGATTCGGGTATTTTTTGGGGGCAGTTTTGGAGAAAATAGATAGAGTTTTATCTTTTTTTATTATTATGTTTCGTTTTTTTTAATCTAATTTTATGCGGTGATGTTTGAATATTTTTCGCGATATTTTGTGGTTTAGTTTCTGGGTTTCAGTGATATTCCGAGGTTCCAAATGAAGCTAATAGTTGACTCAATTATATGCATAAGAAAATATACACACAGTGATATACATAAATTTATCAAACGACAGAGAGTGATACATGAGATCATGTAGATCATAAGACAATATAGCAAAACTGTGAAATCTATTACCTGTAGAAAGTTTTGGAGGATAAGATGTTTAGGATAACAATAAAGAGTAATCTTAAATTAAAATGTTTTTGATGGATCTACTAGTAAAATAAGTACAGATTTTGAAAGAGCATATTCAATTCGTTCAATTGCATTAATGTCCTGTTTTAAAGCAATACTAGGGTTATTTTTAGAACGGACCTCGTAATTTTGAACCACTGCCGGACTACGAGGAAGACACCTGAGCTGGAAGTCCTCTCTCCAAACTTCCACACCACTCCAGCGGGAGGTCGTTTTGCCCCGAAGGCTTTAATCTACACCAGAATCGACGTGACGTTTCTTCAACGAAATCGGGTTTCGAGTTTGAAATCCTTTGATTTCGAAGCCGTGACTTTACCAGCAGACCACCGACACCCCTTTAAAAGCGTGGAATTACTCCTATACGATAACACCATTTTCATGAGGATACTTGGATTTAAAACACGTTACAAGCACCGAAACCTTGGAGAAATCCAAATTGGAATTGAAACCAAAATGTTTAATCTTGAAAACTGCAAATTCCGTTCTGGCTACAATAAATTGATACTTATATATACACTTAGTCCTTAGTAAATAAATAATAATAGTAATCATCAAAAATTATAAAATAAAAAATAATCTTATCAAGTAACCACCCTAAACTATCTAATTTGCAAATATTTGAAGATCTGACATGTTTTAAAAACTGGATATTATATAAATACACACAGGCGAATATTATATAGAAGAGATAGAATGTTAATTAAAATGTTAAATCAAAATATAATTGTCATAGGTTATACATCTAGCTAAAATATTTAAAAGAAATTACAGAATGTATATAGGTGGTTATCAAAATAATGGTAACTCCTTAGATTTGTAAAGTATCCTTTATTAGTATGGTGTATGACCGCCTTTGGCATGCAATGCAACTTGGATTCGCCTGGGGATTGATTCATACAAGTGTTGAATAATGTTTAGAGGACTATTGTACCATTCTTCCAGGAGGTATTGTGAAAGTTCTAGGAGAGATGCCGGTGGAAGATATCGATTCCGTGTTGAACGCTCTAAAATAGACCATAACGGTTCAATTATATAGAAGTCGGGACTTCTATATAATTGTGACTGTGCGGGCCAAGGCAGATGTTTAACTTCATCCTCGTATTCAACAAACCATGATTATCTCGCTGTATGGATAAGTGCATTATCATCTTGGAAAATTCTATCTCTTGCAGGAAACAGTTTGCATCATAGGATGGACCTGGTCAGCTAAAATTTCTGTATACTTCTCCCCAGTGATCCTTCCTTTCAGGGTTACGATTGGTCCATCAGAAAACCACGATATAGCAGCCCATATCATGACAGACCCACCTCCATGCTTGACAGATGGAAGGATATAATCACGATTATACACTTGTGCAGGTGTGCATGGATCATATGCTTGTCCACTTATCAAATGTGCACCCGTCCTATTGTTGTGAAAAGTGTGAAACACAATTCGTCAGACCATATTACTTTCTTCCACTTATCAATCGATCAGGTTCTGTGAGTGTGACACCACTGTAGACGACGTTCACGATTAACATCTGTGACAAGTGGCTTGGGAATTTCTGCTCCACCATAAATGTTCTGTTTAATAAGGCACCTTCTCGCCATAATCACTCAAACAGGAGAATCCAGATTGGGATTGAGTTCTGCGGTTACTTTTGCTTCAGTTGTTCGCTTTTTCGACATTACACACCGTTTCAATACCCGTTGGTCTTTTTCACTCAGCTTCTCTTTCCTTTGCTTTGCCAAGCTTGTCTTGCTGCACTGTGTGCATGCTATCATGACTTTAGACACCGTACCTCTAGAAAAGCCTAAAAGTTGGGATGTTTCGGTCAAACTTGCTCCAGCTAGACTTTGGCTTCTTTGAAGATCTGAGAGGTCCGATGTTTTACGCTTTTGAAAAAAATCCAAGAATTACAGAACTTTAATAAATCAAACACATACTACTGGAATATATACTTTGCTATTTATAAAAAACTTGGTGTCCTTTATTATATTTTAATGCTTACGACACGCATTCAAAAATGTCACATTTATTCACAGGTGTCCCCATTATTTTGATAACCACCTGTAATTTAATATAGTTAAAGAGCTCCAAAAAATTTCACGAACATAATTTAATGGTATAATAAAATCAAATACATAGTTTTGTTCTCAGAATACACTATTGCTGCTATATAATGAGATTGAATTGAAAAAAATGGCATAAAGGCAGAAGAATCATTTAAACTCACGATATTGTGAATTTCTTTATTGGAAATTTTCAAAACAGATATCTAATATAATTGAGCTAAAGGCCTTTAAGGCTATTTTTTGTATTATATAAAGTACTTTAGATAATAAATGTATAAAATGTAAACACATAGAAAGTTGAATAAAGGAATGTGAAATCTTTTTTTAGAAATGCTATACTTACTTACTGATACAACTTGAATAAATTGTTGATAAATTGTAAAAAACGCAGACACTTTTCAAAAAAAAAAGTCATACATTTTTTTGTAAATACGCATCATCTTGGAAATTCAATTATTTCTTGTTTAATTTCTAAATGCCTTTAAAAAATAAAACTAAGCATACAGAAATTCTACGTAATCACTTTAACTTTCCTTTCTTGCCATGCATTTTTAACAAACGCTGCTTTCTAATTATAAATATAATTAAAATGTTTGAATTTTAATTAGAGTGGTTTGTTAAAGAGTCTTTTCATTAAATCCCTTTGGAGAAGAAAGATTATTGTTTTAAAGCAACACAAAAGTGACATTATTTATAAATGGTATAATTATTTTTATCTTAAAAAAAGGTTCATTATAATGAAATTCCATTAGCCGCATATTTTTTGGTGAAATGAATTTTAATAAAAGTTTTATTATGTTTAATACAAAATATTTGTTTGAATAACCAGTAACTCTGTAAAGTTTATTTAACTTAATTACATTGATTGTATGTCAGCATTCCAAATATGAACTTCAAAGAATTTCTATAATATCCAATAATTCTACAGTTAATTTAATTTTAAATCTTCAGAGTATGTCTAAAAAATCCAATAATTCTGTAGTTAATTTGATTTTAAATCTTCCGAGTATTTCTATAATATCCAATAATTCTGTAATCGTTCTATACTATAATTCAAAAGCTGTTAAATATTCGCGCCTTCACCTGCTTCTATTCTTTCTACATACACGAAAAAAGCAAAAAAAAGTAAATTATACAATTTATAGTAGTATAAGAAATGGAATTGAAGCTAAGTGCAAATTAACTTTGAAAGTGGGTAGTTAAATTGAAGTCTTATAGCTTTATATCCCTTTGCGTTCTCAATTTCATGCTTTATTGTAATAAGTTGTTTCATATACTTGACTCAGTGACGTATCCAGGGAAATGATTATATAATATTTTTCTTCATCAGTCATTATCAGTGGCTACACAATTGCACTAGGAATCGAGGGCATCTCATTTTTTTCATCCCTTCCCCATATTTCGTTTCAAAAAATGATATACATGCATTGGTGTTTTCTCCTGAGAGCTCTTCTGTGCATTTATACATCTTTGCCCCATTGTCTCTATGCCAGTAGCCTGACTTAATTTTATTCAATTATCTTAGTAACATTCTGTATAAATGGTATATTCCGCACCAAGGAACACTGCAGATATGGAGAAGAGAAACTTCTGATTCAATGATTGGCTTTCTCTCTTCATATGGACAGAGTAATATTGTAGGGTCTAGCTATCTTCACCTCAATGACGGAAACTATCTCCGACAGGAAGGGATTGCTCATGGACGATGATAGCTATTTAAAACTAAACATGTCTCAGTACTTTAGCGACGATGGTCAGTCAACAGTCGCGGATGCTTTGCAGGACGGGACTAATTCCGATGTATGTATTTCTAACTGGTATACTTTGAGAACTATACCCTTTATCGGTATCAGTCTGCTTATTATTTTTATTACTTGTCCTGTTTCTAAAATATGTTGATGTTACGTATTTATTTGGATCGTGCTTGTTGTACATTTCTATTCCCATTGTGATGATGCTATTAGATTCAGATGTAATAAATATATTTTAAACAAAAATTATTTTCCAATTATTTTTTTCGTCAGTAGTTGATATCTCTGCAATAAAACTATGTATTTAATATTAAAGACTTTTATATGTGTCTTACACGAACAGAAAGTATGGCTGATTATAGTTATACTTTATATTTTTAGACGTCTCAAAGTCATATACATTCATAGACTATGAAGACACACATTGTATGTTATGTATACACATGTAATGTTTTGATCAGCATGAATACTTGGATATATAAGTCTTTAGTTTGTTTCAATTAAGTTATATATATTCATTTTTTCTGAAAATAAAAATTATAAAAAAACCAATCGCTAACAACATACCGAAAAACTAGTGTGATGTTTTTTCACTTTCTTTTCTAGTATACTTTCAAAAAATACAATTCAGTTCAAATTCCTTATTTTATTCTATAGCACTGAATTAAAATTAGTTACTTCAGAAACAATATATTTAAATCTATCTCTTTCACTGGTTAGCATTTATTTTTACTCAGAGCAAAGGTTACGTATTGCCTTTTAGCAGCGAACTGTTTCTTAGCATTAAACTATACTTAAGATTAAATTCGATTTTTCAAAGCTTTTCCCCATAATTTATACAGGAAAAAAATTTAGACCTACGGTTAAACTTTACGTAACAGAAATCTGTAAAGTAGTTGAAAAATTTTAGGGCTAGCTATCAAATAAAATCAGCTTTCATTTTTTTTTTTCATTTCCTTTTTACATATGAAATCTTTCACTTCCTGTTCGAAAAAGTTAAGGGAACACTAATTAAAAAATACTTAACGTTATTTATTATTTATTTTTTAAAAAGAAACTGTTCTGTAACTTTTCATTTCATTACCTTATAGTATAAAAACACCATCAAAAAAGAAAAAAAAAACATTCTGATAAAATAAAATGAGCGAATCTCTCGAAGTATTGCATTTCGTGACAAACAGATATTGAATCTCTTCTTCCCCATTTGCGAGCGATTAAAACTTTGAATTGATGAAAGCAACTAATGGCTTTCATGACTGAAAGAGAAAGGTGTTTTTCATGGACGGTTTAGTTAATGATCTAACTTGTGTTTTGAATCCTTTATTTTTAGCTAAAACGAAAATAAATAAAGATTTATTAGATTTTTGTTTACTCAAATGGTATTTCCATACATTAATGAAGATGGTATACACGGAAATAGAAGTATCAAACATGTGGGACATATAAAAACAGGTGCTTTATAGTAAAATATGTCTTGTACCAAAAAAGGATGCAGCTAAGTAATATTTTAACTAATGTATGACTTACTTTTTTAAAGAAAATTTAATATCTGGAAAATCAAGCTTTTGCTTGGCAGTTTTTTTTAATAATAAAATCGGAGAAAATATTTAGTTACGAATCACTTACTAATTATATATAAATATTTTCAATCTTACCTCATATGATTTGATCATTTAAATAATAAAAACATACAAGCACTTAGTTTATGTTATTTGAAGCAATCTGCTATATTACAGTAATCATTTTACAGTTTATCTATCATTATTTATATTTTTGAACTTACACTCAGTTTTACCATGGTGAAATCGCATCCGGGATGGCGCTATATAACATTGTCAGCATTAGAGCAGATAGAAAAGGGCTCTAATAGTTAATTACAAAAAAAATAGATGTTTTTTATGTGCATAAAATGGCGTTTTCTCAGGAAAGACATTTAGGTAAACTTAAAAAGCAAACACATTAAATATAAATATACAAATAAATAAGTAAAAAATAAAGCATAAATAGCGACGTGAACCGATGACCCTCAATAGACGAGTCATTTATATTGTTCTGACCACTATAATGCACTGCCAACACTTCAAAGGGGAAGTTGAATATACTTATTCTAATAGTTAAGCACTCAAAAATGCTTTTTTGAGTATAAAATCACGGTTTTTTTTTTTTGGTTTTTTTAGGAAAGACACCTATATAAATAAACTTAAAAAGCAAAACCTTATCTAAATATAAAATTTAATCTGAATCGTTAGACCGTTTCCGAGATACAGGACATATATAATACACATGAATTGCTCGTTTAAAGTTATAAGATTTTTTTTTCACTGTAGTTAATTAATACAGTGAACATACAAGTATTCTCAAAGAGTTAAATTGTTTGTTATTTCTTTCTTTAATTACAACATTATTCATCAATTTTATAGTTTTTAGAAGAGACGATACAATTGAATTTTTCGCAATCAATTACGAATTTTTTTGTTTTAATTTTTCGCCTTTGCTATAACTATGAGCTCATAATTTCATATCAGGTACTTAAATAAAAAAGAAATAGTCGTTATACATCAAGAAAAATTGAGATTTTTGCCTACCTGTTCTAAAATTTACAAATTGATATTACTAACTCTTACCAAGAAAGTATTTGTTACAAAAAGGAATGAAAAAACGCTCCCTGTTCATTTTACATTTAGGTTCGTTGCATTGAGGTTTCAACTGCTAAAAATGCTGCATAAAATTCTTGAATAAACATACATGTATAAAAAGCTTAAAGATTTTCGCCATGGCAATGCATATTAGATGATAATAACAATAACTATGGAAGAAACTGAATACATTTTAAATGATTGATTATTTATTTAAAACAATTCTGATGAAGAAAGCTATATAATTTTTTAAATCTTAAATAGAATTTGCTTATTAAGATCAATTGCAATTAATAAGAACCAAAATGAATCATTTTGAAAAATAAATCCATTAAATCCATTTTTTCTTTTTGACAGTAAATATAATAATTTAAAGCTCACCTTATTATTCCTTTCAAATATATATTAGTCATAATAAAATTCTTTTCAATAATATCTAAATAACTCTTAATTTAAATATATAAAAATTAGACAGCTAAAAACTTTAAATTGAAAGCATCTCAGAGATATCCGTGATTTAATTAATCTTTCATTACTCTCATTACCTAGGTGATCAATTTGTTTCTTCGTCTTATTCAGTCATCTAAGTATGATAAGTAGATTGATTGTTAATGTAAGAAAGTATGAATAGTGTTAGAAATCGGTATTTTTGCTTTTCTTTCATATCAGTACCATTCTACTTACACTGTTGTATAATCCCATTATAAGTGCAAACATATTCATCCCCCCAGACTCTATTAATCATCACCACATCACTCGATATTATTTCAAATTATAAAATTATCTTTTTTTACAAAACATTAATTTGCTCATGGGCTTTTAATTAGTAAACTATGAAAGTTTACTCTACTCCCTCCCGCTCGTCGTTTAATTAATCTTTCTCTACTCTCATTACCTAGCTGATCAATTCTGTTTCTTTGTCTTATTCAGTCATCTAAGGATGATAAGTAGATTGATTTTTAATGTAAGAAAGTATGAATAGTGTTACAAATCGGTAATTTCATTTTTCTACATTATTAGTATCATTGCCAAGAAGAGAGATTTGTCGTAATTTTTAATGATGAAGAATTGGCACTCAACAGTAGTGTAGTCAATACTTCATTATTATTGTCAATGACCCTCAACAATAGTGGTTTTTTTGGAAAATTCGAGAGGAAAAAATTTTCTGGAATATACAGGAATCATAGCAATATAAATAGCTGATAGATTTCAGTAATTCTTTTGACTTTTATTTATCCTGTCAGAAAGCCTATACAGATGGGAGAGGCTAAAACGAGGGAGTAATTCATTTCTCTTTTTGGAGCGTTATCGTTGCAAGGTGATGCGCCGAGCAGCATTGTGTTTTTGATATTATATAATTAATTATTTGTTGTGTTGCGTGTGCGTTGTCATTTTCTTTTAGTGTTATCTTTGTTAATATTTCAGATGTCTTTTGCTATTTGTATTTAGTTTCTTCCTTGTGGAAAAAAACGTCATTACCAGCTTCATATGTTGTTGCATTTCCTTCACTGTGGCCCACCAGTTAAATGTCCGTAATGTAGTTAATTTTAAATTTCCATATATATATATATATATATATATATATACCATATGTCCCATATGTATATGTTAAAGTTAAATTTCCCTATGTTTAGATCTTAATGCAAACTAATTTATTACTTGAAAATAATTTGTCAAGCCAAAACTTCTAAACAATTCTAGCTATTGAAAATTAGTTAAATTTTGTTTTTTAACGATAAGACAATGGATATCCTAATTTGAATAATCATTCTGCACTGTTAGAGTGGTATGGAGAATTAGAAGCTTCAATCCCAAAAATTTCTAATTGAAATCTAATAAGTTGAATTAATGGTTCATTTTCGAAATCGATCGAAATTTTCACACTGTCTAACACAATGTCAATAGTTTATATTTAATCATTTCATGAATAGTTCATTTCCGTTAGTAATTCATATTTAATCAAAATTATTCTAGTTATTGTGTTTATAAAAAAACATGGGCGAGTCATTTTGTAATGCTTTTTTTAATGAAGCTTGGTTTAAGACTCTAGGTAATAATAAATTTCCATTTAAGCAGTCCGGGCAGCTTCCTAGGGTCATCTACGAACTCGACCGAAATTTTCACACTCTCTAAGACATATCCGACAATAGTTCATATCCAATCAAATTTATTCTAGTTATCGCCAAAAAGAAAACATAGGAAAGCCATTGTGTAATTTTATTTTTAAATGAAACTTGATTTGGGGTCTAGTGATTGACGGATTTTCGCTTAGGTCGAACGGACATCTGCCTAGGGCCGCTGCACTGAACAGGACTACAAATCAGTCTACAAGACCATAAATTAAAAAAAAAATTCTAATCTAGTTTTCACATAAATAAATTTGAAAAACTGCATATTTTATTAACTGTAAAATATAAATACTAAAATATATGTTTGCATTAAATCATTATTAAATAAATTCATGAATAAGTAATTAAACAGAAATAAAATATTGGAATATTAATAATTCTTTAATTGCTTAAGTCATTTCTGACTTCACAAGTCTTGTAAAATAATAATTGTTATTTCTGTGAAATTAATTAGTTATTAATTGTTATTTCTTTTATGAAATTAGTTATTCATATTGCTTAAATATTTCTGTGTAATAATAAGGAAATTGTTAATTAATTGATTAATTTTTGGGAATTTTTTGTTTTATTTTTTTTAATGATATATATAGACAGATAGATAGATACTTCAAAATTGTACTAAAATTAACCAAAATAAATCAGTAACATGTTGATTAGCTTAAATTTGATGTTGCCTAGTGCCATTCAAAGTTTATTACCTAGTACTGCAAAATGTTTATAGCTACCACTTGTTCTATAGAGACTTTATCCAAAATATAGAAATTTTTATGTTGTATCCAGAATTTTTTTTTTAATTTGTGTCATAAGAACCTTTGTGATATCCTAAAACATATCTATAAAACATTTTCTTCGTACAAATGCCCTGCACAAAAAGAATACTGGATTTTCCACCAATTTAAAAGTTAACAAAAAATAAAATAAAACAAATCAAGCAATTCGTAGAAACGGTTCATAAAATCTCGTCATGGTAAATTGCTCTAAACAATTCAGCATGTAATTGTGACCTGAATATACTTTCCAAACCATCTCTTTTGCTTAAAATATAGCCTCTGGTTATTAACGAGCAATAATAAAGCAATTATCCAACGCAAACTAAAGCTTGTTTTCTCTCCTTTGGAATACCCACCATTATTTTAATAAAATGCCTTCCATTTAGCTGCATCAGCCATTCAAATGACATTAAAGGAGAACATTCGGTGAATGAAATACAGCTTTTGCTTGGTAATGTCATTTGAGCAGTTAAAGAGCACATTATTTAACCTTTAAATACTATCCAGTCTTTAAAATAGGGAAGGAATTAAAACGACAGCTATAATTGGTCTGCAATTGACTGAAGTATTTGGAAGCTGAAACTCAAAAAATATAGCCTGGATTTAAAACTAGAATGCGGTTTTCTCCCATTAGATATTTTTCCTTGTAATAACTATTTTAACCCTTTTGATAAAATTTTTGCTCCGAGATAACCATTACAAAGCATTGTCTCAATATTCTGTTTAGCTGCACTTCAAACATATTTAATACTAGCCGCCTTTGGCGACCAGCCGGTTCGCCAGTATTACCGCTCGCTACAATTTTCAATTAAATATTTTAAGTAACTGGTCTCTTAAAGGATTCTGAAACATAAAATTTTTAATCTTCAAATTTTGATAGTCATACCAAACTTATATTGTTAAGATCGTTTCGTTCAATTTACTATATATATTTTGCTAATTTGTTGCCATTTCTGGTAAAACTTCAACTTTAATTAAAAATGTAAATGACGAAATTGCAATTAATATTAAGATATTTTTTAATAAAACCAAGCGTTTTATTTTATTAATCATCTTTATTGTTATTTATTAATTATTATTATTATTGAATATGAGTATTGCAAACAGAATTGCTCGGTATTTAAGTCTTATGTTAA
Source organism: Argiope aurantia (assembly GCA_026543865.1). NCBI lineage: Eukaryota > Metazoa > Arthropoda > Arachnida > Araneae > Araneidae > Argiope > Argiope aurantia. The sequence continues at coordinate 316,852 of JAPMOR010120922.1, read as the reverse complement.
CTACAAAATATTTTTCATAGTTTATGTAATATCTCAAACAATAATTCAACAAAAATTTCTGAGATTCAGTATAAAATTCAGTTTTTAGTTTTGCTTTCAAAAGGATTGAAATGAAATCAATAATAATATTTTGTTCCTGCTTATAAATATATTTCAAAAATTATGAAGTCTAAATTTAATGCAGTAAGGTATCATATTCTGATAAATATTCTGGACACACCAAATTTTAAGTAAATGAATGAATGTTTCTATTTTCCACGATCAACTAAGACTTATTTATGAAGTTTTAAATGTTAAAAATTTAGAAAAACTTACCATTTTCATAATCTTAGGCCAATTAATCTTCAGAAACCTGCGCGCTTATTGGCGTATTTTCTTTAAAACGATCGATGAAAAATCTAAAATTATCCTTTTTTTATTGAATAGTGATATACAAATCTTCATAAATCAGTCAGATTAAGTGATTTGAAATTAACTCTTAAAAGTCAGTGATTTAGTTGACTGGAAATTAATTCTATGACCACCATAAAATCTGTGCTTTCTCTTGTGGTGTATGCATTCTCCTTAATATCCGATCGAATAAAACATCACATACAAAAGTACTATATAGAAGAAACACATCAAAAGTAAACATAACATTTCAATAGTTGCCAAAAACAAAAGAGAGAAAAATGCAATTAATAAGCAGACGATATTTAGAAAAGTACAGATATTTAAACTGGAAAATGAAATGATCTGAAATTAAAAACTCGCGCAGACGATATTTACAAAAGTAAAAATATTCAAACCTGAAAAGGAAAATATATGAGTTATTCCATGAATAAATGCCATAAGTTTGTTTATATCTTAATTATTTTATGAGTCATTAAACATCAAAATGGGTCCGAGACTAAATAAACACCCAGTATAGAGAGTGTAAAAGATCATAAAATAATTTTTCTTGAATTTATTTTTTAGAAAAAATAATATTTCATATTTGTTTCATTTCTTACAAACACTTGCCAAAAATTATAATTTTGCAGATTTCATTTCCAAAAAGATTTAATTTATTTTCAGTTAGAGCTTTAATCAAAAAATTGGCAACACTTTGAAAAAAGCTATTTTTTTTCTCAAGAATGCGAAACGTGCTTAATCCTCATTTTTATTTTTGACGAAAAAAAATATTGAAAAACATAGTTAAAATATTTATTTAAAAATTCATTAAAAATAGAAATTTGAATTTAAGGTTAAAACAGTAGTATCATTTAAAAGATAAATTTTTTATCTTTAACTTCATGTAAAAATCTTTTTTGTGAGGTAATATTTTCGGCAGTTATAGCAGAAACATGTCAAAATTTCTCTTAATTTTTAAATAAATAAAATTCTAGTTAAAAATTCGAAAAAATAACCCCCAGGTGCACATTCCCGGCCTCCAAGGTATACACGTGCCAAATTTGGTAGCTGTAGGTTGAATGGTCTGGTCTGTAGACCGCCAACACACACACACACACACACACACACATTGAGCTTTATTATAAGTATAGATATAGAAGACAAGTTGATCAATTGTGATATTTTTTTTTCATTCTTCTATACTTGTATGACTAATTGTATAGATTTATATTGAAATTTTTCATCATGCTTTACACATAACCAAATATTTTGTAACATGTAAAAGTATTACATTTAAAAAATATAACATTTAAAAAATTTATAATTTAGATGCTTAAAATGTGTATTAAATTGCATTGATTTAAGTATTGTAAGTTTGAATTATCGCGTTTACGTGTATTTGGAAGTATAGACCGACAGACAAATACCCCTTTTTCAGATATGGTTCAAAATTTGATAAGAATCTACAAATAAATATGTTATCAAAACCAGATTGTTTTTATTGCGAACCAAAATACATATCCAATACCAAAATGCTTTTATTGTTAGTTTAAACAAATTTTACTATCAAATCAAATCATTTAATTGCGTATTGTTACCATTGTTGAGATAAGTGATTTCATTTTTTGGACATAACTTAAAGTAGAATTTTTTTTTTTCTTTTTTTGCTTTTATTTCGAAGTATATACCTTATTTAATTTGTACGAGGATAATTTCTAAGTAAATTGAATAAAACTGAATTCATATTTTTCTGTCTTTAAAGTTTTTTTCGGTCAAATAACAAAGAAAAGTTTTAGATAAATGCATTATATATTAATAATTTAACAGCCTAGAAAGTCAAAAGTGTCCTATACATAAAGAGGAAACTCACTACTTGTTCAAAATCATTTATTTATAATTTTAAGAAATGGGAAAGGTAGGAGGCAAAGAAGATGTAAGTTGGGGTTGTCCTATCTAAAACAGCATATTTGGCCATTTAAAGTTCGATCTATCTTTTACAAAGCCAGATTCGTTTATAAAAAATTACACTTTATTATTGATTAAATATGTGTTAATTGACCATTAATGTGAGTGTATAAATGAAAAAAATCAGTTTTTCCTCCATTCACCCCTTCGTGTAAAAGTTCGCTTTCTAAGCTGGAACATCGTTAATGTAGTTTCGATTATAAATCAAGCTAAAGCTGTTGAAAGCTCTAATGGCTGTCCTTGGTTGTCATGGCTATGCTTTGTACTATAGGACGTGCGATTGCTCAGAACGCCCTCTTGAATTAAGTTTTCAATAAACATGTGACGGTTCATTCATTTTTTTTTCTTGTTGCAGTTATTTGCTCTCTAAATTCTGTTTCGTCGATTTTTATCCAATGCTCAATAAAAATAATGAAAGAGCTTTCATTGATCGAACCTTACTCTATATATCTGTTCCATGCCATCATAAATATAAATAACATAAATAAAGCGAGAGCGAGTATACAAAAATATGTCGTCGATAACTGTTCTTTTCCAAGTTTGTCTTGCCGTATTCTCCTTTGAAAGGATTTATTTAGCGAATGTTTTAAAAGCTATAATTTTTTTCTAGACGTTATTTATGAATTGTATTTAAATTCTATAGAAGTGTTTTCGACTTTTAATACACAATAGAATTTGGTTATTTCGAAGTCGAAGGAATTCCATTAAATTTTCATATTATTCAAAGATTCGAATTTTTTAAAAAAAGCATTGGATCTAAAAATGTGCTCAGCAGATTAAAATAACTTTGACTCCAAAAATCATAATGAAGATTAATTTTGAAATTCCAAACGATTTTAATAAAATATATATTATTAATAGATAAGCCATAGTTAATTTTTAAAAGATAAGATGATAATGATAAAAAAATTTTGATAGTTTAAAAATTATTATTTCAATAAATAATTTTATATAGCTTGGACAAAATAATTGTATATAAAGCATTAAAATAAATGATAAAAATTTTGATAATTCTAAAGGTCAAAATTTTTTGACGATTACAATATTTACTTTTTGCACACCTCGCATACAAGAGAGTAGAATATTATTTTTGTGGGAGAAATTTAAACCCATTCAGGACAACCCATTTCAGTAAAATATCTTACTTCTATTTCTGTCAAAAAAATTCATTGTGCTAATTTTTTTTTATTTTAGTATCGCATCAGCAAATTAAGAATATCGATTGGCAAGCAAAGAAATAATTTGCTTAACAAAAGATAGACAATAATTTATCTGATGGTTTTGAAGCCATTTCTTGCCAAATTAAGTCAGGTTTTTGTTTTAAAAAAAAAAAAAAAAAAAGCCGCTTTTTAAATTTATTTGATACCACAGAATAACAACTGGATTACAAGAGACACCAAATAATGTGTTTCTATAATTTATTTAAAATAACCTTTTTTTATTGTTGTTTATCAGTCAAACATACCCATCCATGTATATATGTATATAACGAATACCTCAATGAACAAACAAAAATAAATACTGTAAGCATTTGTTATAGAACTACTACTTATTACCATCTGTTGGCATCATGCCAATATTGGTCAACAGGCAAATGGCATGCCAAAGATTCTACATGAGCAATAGTAAATTCAGTTTCAAACTGATAAAAACATAATAAAAAGTGAAAAATCGAATTCAAAATGGAAATTATGAAATATTTTACAGCTACGAGTAGTTTTGAAGACTAGATTCGGATAAATGTATATAACCATTTCGTGCTCTAGATCATTGAATTCGTTCTCTGAACATTTGTAACAATTTTTCTGAAATTTAAAAAGATTAAAATGCATAGAATCTAAAAATGACAGATTGTTTAAAACGGTACTCACTAAGAAAACCGTAAAAAAGATATGAATTATACCATTTTATGAAAATTAAAGTTATAAAAAATGATATTTTCTTATTGAACCGATTATCGAATAATTTAAATAATGAACTTTTTCAAGATATTATGCTTACTAACAAATCCTTCATTACATATGTAAAATTTTCGATTCATTTCCCAAATAGAAATTTTCTCATACATTTTAGAATAGAAGAAATTAATCTATACTTATAAATAAAGCTCTCTGTCTCTGTGTGTGTGTGTGTGTGTGTGTGTGTGTGTGTGTGTGTGTGTGTGTGTGTGTGTGTGTGTGTGTGTGTGTGTGTGTGTGTTGGCGCTCTACAGGCCAGGTCATTTGACCTACAGCTACCAAATTTGGTACATGTATACCCTAGAGGTCGGGAATGTGCACCTGGGGTCACTTTTTTAAAATTTTATTAGAATTTTAATTATTAATTAAAAACTAACTTTCCCGCAAAAAAATCTTACATTTTCGCCACCGCGAAATGAGTAAGGCTTCAGTTTCTTTCCCAACAGTTATGAGGCTAGGGTTAACATTTTTCGGCCGATTATTTCAAACGATTCTGTTTATTTTCTTAATGTTGGATGCATTTAAAATTAAACATTGTTAATTAAACGATCTTTCAGATTCATTCTGAAGTACTTTTGAATTAAAATAACACAGAATAAAGGAAATGAAAAATGTCGAATCTGCATAGCGTTAGCCCAACTGGCGTTGAAAAATCACGCATGCTCATTGTGTTTTGATTGTTGACAATATTATCAACGGATGATTCTTGATTTAAATTATTTTTAGGTTAGTTGCATGCTTTTGTAATTAAATTGTATCTATGTTAGTTATATATTTTTTGTATATGCTTATAATTTTAAGTGCATCGTTTTTTAAGTAGTTTTTTAAAATCTATTTTCGACCGATTATTTTAAACGATTCATTTTATTTTCTTAGTGTTTGATGCATTTAAAATTAAACATTGTTAATTAATCGATCTGTTCATGATGAATCTGAGAAAATTTTGTTGAGAAATTCTTGAGATATTACATAAATTAAGAAAGATATTCTTTAGTGCCCATAAAGTTTAAACGCTCAGTGACTCTGTTATCAGTAATCATATTATAAAAAAAAGCTTTGTTTCAGTAAAAAATATTATTATATTAATTGCAGATTAATTCTTTCCACTTTAATTTAAAGCATAAATTCTACGGGAGCTAACAGAAAATTAGAGAGATAATATTACGTTATGACTGAAATCTTTTATAATATTATGAGTGAATTATATGACTATCAAAATTTGAAGTTTTAAAATATTTTGATGAAGAATCTATTAAAGTAGGAATTGCGTAAAATATTTAATTATTAAAATTTAAACGAACATTAAGATTGGCGAACTAGCTGGTCGCCAAAGGCGGCTAGTATAAAAATAAAAATACTGAATCACTTTTCAGAATCCAATTACAAATTAACATATCTAAAGATACATTTTTACTCTTTTTTTATTTTGTTTTTCATATTTGATTTTCGGGTTTTGCACTCGGGGGTTTTCCGATTGCTAAGTCCTTGTATAAGGTGAATAATTATTCATCGAATTGCCTTTCTCAGTGCATAAGGTCTTTTATGTAGTTTCAGATTCCTAAACGAATTTCAATTGATGTATATCAAAGATTAACCAGATTTTTATATCAAAATGTCACTTTTTTTTACTTTCTAATATGAGAAGTATAGAAAAGATTTTAATCATCAAAAAATTCGTACTCGAGATTTTGACAAAACGCTTCACTTCCTCCATATTTCAGACCTCCCTGTGTTCGAAAAACACATTTTTGTATCATGCCTTTCTGTCGGTTTGTGAATAGGTTTAAATTGCACAAACACTTTTAATTAGAAGAATGAAATTTGCTATGAACTTAAACCAAATTTGTAGATTTCTGTCACGTTTTGAAAGAAATTCATTCAGACGAATTTGTTCTATATAATTATTCTAACATAAGTAAAATCTATAATTACAAAATATAAGGAACTAGTCAGATGAAATTTGGCATACAGACTTAGTATCTAAATTTAAGATTATTATAAAATTTTGAAACAATTCTGTCAAAGGATTGATTGCATGTAGGTCTGTACATACAATCAATCCTTTTTCAAAAATATATTTCGTATGCTTGTAAACGCAATGACTTATAAACTAGTTAACATATCGAAATCAATGATATTCGGTATGTTAACTATTGATTAAAATTATGGTTCCATGTCAAATTTTGATTTTAATTGGTCGAAAAAGCGTTCAAAATACACAGATGCACAATAGCTTCCTTAAAAATGCCAGATTCGTAATGCTAATTCCATGCAGCACATTTGCGGTCTTACCCAAGCTCCGCAATTTTATTGGGAGTTAAAGGGATATGATCATTTTACAGAGAATGCGAAAAAGTTTCAGGTAGATCGCTACGACTGGTTAATAAAAAGAACTTAAATTTATTTTGAAATAATGATTGGAATTTGAAAACAATAATTATTTTGCTACTTTACGATATCAAAAAAAATGTAACATAATATATAAACAAAAACATTATTATTTTGTAGATAATTTAGACTGTAGATAACTTTAAAAAAAATTAACTATTTTTTTTAAAAATAAGATTTGTTATTTAATATTACATTACCGTTTATCCTAATCATAATATTTCTAACAAATTTGAAGAAATATGCTGATATCAATGCTTTAAACGAGGATATTAATAAGTTTTAAAAAATAAGCTTTAAAAGCATTTTATTATGTCTTAATCTTTTTATTTTATTTCTGTAATATAAGCACACGTGACGACATTTCAACCTTTTCAGTTTACCCCTTCATTTATTCCATAAGTACTTCATTTGAAAATACATTCCCCTGATTGTATCAGCTAACATTTTAACATACAGTGTCCGGCGACCATTTAGCGGAATTATTAACCCTTCCGCGTCACTTTATCGCTCGGAGCACTGCTGTGCGATTAAGGCAGGCGTCCGATTTTACGGTACTTGGAGCTCAGATCACAAGCTTACTTATGAAGTGATCCCTTCAGTTGTTGTAATTGAAACTGCTCACATCCATCCAAGCGGTTCGCAAGAGATTTAGATAGGAGAATATACTGCTCTGTAGTCTCAATTTCATTTCCATGACTAGCTAAATATTTGCAATATATACAAGCGCATACTCTGAAATTGATATTTTATGTACACATCTGCACTAATTTCTTTAATAATTTCTCTACGAATGCGTTTATTTATAAGAGTTAATCGGATGGTTTTACTTTCATGTATGAGCTATACAAAGAGACGGTATTGTAATCTTCAAGAAATTCGGATTCAAAATCTCCACGGACTAATCTCGACATTTAGATATCATTTCGAAAAATGAATTTTTGGAATATGTTCATGTATTTGTGAACACGATAGACAAGCGTTTCGAGCTAGATGAATGAAATATGGAATAAAGACTTTACACGTAATTTGTCGATTTTTATCGAGTTTCGTTTAAAAGAAGTCTGCTTGTCGAGCTGTCTGAATATAAGTGAACACGATAGTTATGAAACAAAGAGTTGGCTCGTTTGGCTCACAAGTTTTTCATCTTAAATTTAGATTCGTATCAAATGTGAACAGAATCCATCAAGGGGTTGACTGTGCGTTGAGCTATACTTAGATTTGTATGTAAATGCGATAGTTAAAAAATATAACAATTTAGATAAATAAAATTTGGCTTACAGTCTTAGCATCTAAAGTGTAGATTCTTTTCAAATTTTGAACCGAAATTATCAAAGGCTATGTGTAAGCACGATTTATCATTGCATAAAAGCAATGAATTAATCTGGTATGTAGTCTTGTGACTGCAATTGTATGTCAAATTTTTGTTTCCATTGGTTAGAAAAAAAGGCGTCCAAAATACATATTTTGTTTTTTCGGATACCTGTGCATTAACGGCATGCTAAGGATCAATGGCCAAAAATCGTACTATGTTCGGTAAAAAAGGCTTTCTCCCTGCCAAAGATCTATGTTTCCTAATTACTGTTTATCAATGCCATGCAAAGTATTTATGGCCTTACCCAAGGTCCACAATTTTATACAAGGAGCACGGATAGCATTATTTAGATAAGACTCAAGACATTTTTGAGAAGTCTATTCCTGCAGGTTTATATATAGATTTAAAGGAAAAGAGACAATACTGGTGCTTGTATATGGGTCTGGGGAACATTAAGGCTGACGTCTTGGAGCAAACATTCTCCCTTTGGTGTGATGTAGACGATTACAGACTGCTCAGGTTATAACAGCGGCTCAAAATTACGCGGTTCATTCCAAATTGTCACTGCTGTTCTTTCAAAAAGGGATATTAATAGAAATAAGCTAAATTTAAATGAAAAAATGGAAGTATTTTAATTGAATTCAAATCAGAATTTGTTTTCAGTTGTGATTTTTCGAATAATCAGCAATAAAATTACGAATTTTTTTTATTTATTTATTTATTTTTATTAAAGCGGCCATTAACATATTCTAATTTCGTGGTCAATTTTGAATAGGATATTTTTTTCATTATTCTTTATAAATTAAAATAAAATGTTGCATTTGACTTTGAACTCAAGTTGGAATTTGAAAAGATTCCTTTTTCTAATGAATGGGGGGAAATTCAATTGATTTCAAATCCAATTTGTAGCAGAACATTTTTTTTTATATTCCTTTAACTAAAAGAAGGGGAAAAAAGTAAGATAAAAAAAGGAAACTTTTATATTGATTTCAAATTCAATCTCAATCGAGAGATTTTTTCTGCTACTTAAATATATAGAAAAAAAATCAATTTCATTTTATCAAATCCAATTTGTGATTTAAAAAAAATCCTTCTTCTAATAATTAAAAACGAAAAATTTAATTTTTTCTACTTCTATAACTTTTATTATAAAAAGCGTCTTCAAGATCGGAGGACAAGTGTTCGATTCCATATCACATCCGTTCGGTATATAATTCATCTCTAAAACTCAAAGGTCCTTAAATGTCGCAGTAAAAATGATTCGACATGGGAATTAAAAATCATCCATAGCGGAATTTGTCCCTCAAGTTAACAGGGCAGATATTTTTATAAATTTTGGTCCGAAATGACTTCATCGTAAATTCTCAGTTTCGAATCCATTTCCATCGAAGAATTGACATGCAAGCTAGCTTGGTGCGCATTAAATCCACCGAAGTCAGATGCTCATCACACTGTTGTATGGAAACCTGTAAAGAGAAGTTCCGACCCTTTTCGAGATTTGACCACAGTTTGAAAATGCAAACGGGTCGCGATAACCTGGTGGTAAAATCTTGGTTTACGAATTATTGTATTCCAGGCTCGAGATTCAATTCCATTGTAGAACCATTGCATAAGCTGTCTTGATGAACATTGAATCTCTTGTGACCGAATATCCACCTATTGGTGAGGTGCAGAAGTTTGGAAAAGGAAGTATCAGATCAGGTGTATTCAATTCATTTGGCAGTGATTCAAAATTACGAGGTATGTGTCAAAATAGTCCCAGATTGATTTAAAATGTAATATTTATATAACTAAGCCAAACCTTCTGTAATTGCACCGAAATTCACACAAAAAAAATCGATCATAAATATTATAAATTTTAAATACATGTGAATTGAAGGCGAAAAATTTGAAATGTATTATATCTGCTTCACTTGAAGTTAGTATTTAAGATAATAAAGTAATGACATCTCGTGTGTTCCTCAAAGTTAAAGGATCTTTTGAATTCTGAAAAGACGTTATAATTTTATTTGTTTTCATTCCATATAAACAGAAGCAGCAGCTATGACGTAAATCTTTATTTGAAAGAAACTAGTAAGAAAACCCGAATAATTTTCGTTATATGTTTACATGTTCTATGTTAATTCATATGTTCTAATTTATTATAAGAAAGAATAAAATCATAATCAACCTTATTTATTATTTACCTACATCCTTCGTTCTGCTTGAGTCCAAACTCTTTTAAATTCTATTTTAATCTGGATGCTTCTTAAATCTAATGTTTAGATTTTATGAATGAAGAATTTAGAAATACGAGAGGAATATTTTAAATTAATTATATTAAAATTAAAAAGGTATAAATTAATAAAAATTATTCAGTTTTATGTCATTTATCATATTTGTTTAACTTCCAAAACGCCTAATTGTATACGTATATACTAATAGAATGTTTAAGCAGAAAAAAAAATAATATTTAATTTTTATTTCTCATAATTTCTTTTACAATTAATTTGGATGTTGAGATCAAATTTCTTACCAATATGCTGAAATCAATGCTCTGATTTAAATTAAAATTGATGTACATGCATTAACGCCGAGATTAGTTATATTTCTTTGCAGTTTCCTAAGTTTTACCACTCGGATTTTGTTCTGAAGTTAAGACTAAGAATCCAGTAACGTGATTGGCTGCTTTTCAGCCTCAAAGAGGTCACGTGAGCCAAACGACTCCCGAGTACTGTCACTTACTCTATCTCATCGCAGTTGCGCGGGCGAGAACCGCTAGAGGCAGGATTCACTCCAACTTGCTACTTGATTCAGTTAAACGTGTGATCCGTAAAGAAAATATCTATCTTTATTGGTTCGAAAAAAAACACAGAAGGATTTTTTTTTCAAAGACCTTTGTTATTAATGGATTCCTTTTTTTGATGTGTTTTCTGTGCCCTATAGGAGCAATGTGAAGTTTGTGTGGCGAAGTTAGTTTTACATGTTTGAAATTTCAAAAATTTTACTGGATCTCAAAAGTGGGAAATGTTTTGCTTTGTTTTTTATTTATATTGTGTTGAAAGCGATTTGAAATCTATAAATTTGAATATTTTATTTATTACGTTAACACTAAGTTCCCAGAATTCCTGTGACAATGCTGATTTCCTAAGGAAATACTGCTAATTTTCTTCTGGAATGTTTTGAGATTTTCTGAAGTTTTATTGCATTAAAGGTCTTCATTAGAGAGAAGTTTATTCAATCGAAACCACTCAATTTCTCCTATTTCCAATTTACTACAAAAGAAATCAACAATTCTTTTTTAATCGAATAATTGGAAGTAATTTAAAGGAATAATGACGAGTTGTAACATTGTTTAAATGGAAATCATAAAACCTAAAAAGATCTTTTTGGCCATTTTGATTTTTGAGAATTTCAATTCAAGGAAATTATTGAATGTTTGTCCTATAATGTGTGTTTCATTTCATTGGATTCTTTCGGAAACTGGAAAATTACTTTTTATTGTGGTTAATTTGCTTAGATATTGATGAAAATCAGGTGTAATATTTGATAAATACTCTTTAAATGCATAAAACTCTTATCCCGGTGTAACTTAATTTTTTTTTGTTAAAAAATTATAAACTATATATGAGGAAAACGTTAATATAGTTTTCAAAGAACTAATATTTGATTTGCTAAGTAAAAGTTCTGTGTCAAAGAAAAATTGATATTATTCTTTACATTTCTTATGATATTAAAATATACACTGCAGTATAAAATAAGAATCCACATTTTCATAGGTAATAACACCAAATTTTTTTTTATTTGTATTGAATTTTATTTTTGCCGGAATTTTCTTGTTTCTGAATTCTAAAAGTGTAGTTTGAACTCTTAATTATTTCTTTCCTCCACTCAAATGCTCTAAATTTCATTTTATTAAGTTACTCTTTAAATTCTTTGACAAATTTCCTATTTTATTACTGCAAAAAATAGACATATATACCATTTTTATCTTATTTATTATTAGTTCAATCATAGTATGGTTAATGAATGATTTCTCTTAGCTGTAATTAAGTGTATATATGCCTTAGTTTAACAAACAAATGTGTCTTCGCATGTATAAAAAATTCGATTTAAGAAATGCAGTGATAACTTTGAAACATGAATTACGATGTTGTGATATTTTAATCGTTAGTTGAGGGTAGAAATATTTATTCTAAAGGAAAAGAAGACAAATTTAGTATTTTAGTAAATATGCTTGAACTCTCTAAACATTTAAAATATATTATAGAATAATTAGTAAATCTTATGAGAGTTATATTTAAATAAAAATGTCTATGATATATATTATGTAAATCATATTCTTTTAAATATTTAAGAGATTATAATATTACATTAAAAATATATATTGAATAGATGTGCTATTAATCTTTCATCATATTCCCATTTCTATGGTTAAAATATATCGTGATTTGGTTTTCAAGATCCAAAATCTATTTAACGAGCTTCGTAGGATTATATTGCTTAGGAAACAAATAATATTTCCTTCCCAATATTTCTAAACCTTATATTTGATGCAGAATACATATTTATGAAAAACTACTTCTCCCACTGAAATTATACAGCCGGTGAAATGCATCTAAAGCCCTCTCCAATGCATACATTTTTATTGGATATTCAACATGTACAGTAACTTACTCCTATATCTTGAAGTAGGAAATGATATTCAAGGAATAATTCTCGCATCCATTTTCCCTAAAATAAGGCGAAGTTCTTAAACCTTTGCCTTTTTAGGACTGGGAAAGATACCAGAAATCTATATATAGTTAGAAGTAAGTTTCTGATTTTAGCTTCCTTTTCAACTTATCTATTTATTTGAATGTCTTTTGAAATTATTGAATATTTATGCTAAGGCAGATATCCAAAAAGTAACACTACTTTTTATTGAAATTATCTATTTAAATTTCTATATTGTGTAGGAATTTTATGCTAATGCATGTGCCTTTTACAGGACATTATATTACTTTTCAGTTTAAGGGCATTATTGTAAATTATAGATTGAGTTTATTTCTGATGGGTTTTTCTCTTATTTCATGATGTTTTCTTTGCATTAATTATCGATAGATTCTGATCGCTTATCTCAGTGACAGCCGCTACACACGTACCTAAAGTTGTACAGTGCAGTTTTTATCAATTGCTTAAATGCCATTACAGTCTTTTAGATTATGCAATTATATTATGAATTATATATCCATAACAATATATACGCAATATAGCAGAATAAGTTTAAACTGTTGCAGCAATTTGATGCATTAGTTCATTTCAAGAATTCCTTTTGTAGAATCGTTTATAAGCAACTATCTATTCAAAAGCATTTCCGAGGAATTTCTTTGGGTATTAAATAAAATCCTGCACATAGTTTAGTTCTTTGAATGGTAACATATTTTCTCTAAGCGAATTGAATTTGCTGTCCTATGATGAAGCGTTTACAATTCTGTCTGGAAAGCAGCTGGAATTGAAGGAAGAATATAATCTCTTCAATTTTCGCTTTTCAGATATTTGCATCTTTTCTCCTATCTTGGAACGAGTTTATCAAAGATATATTTTGCTCAAGATTCATAAGAATAACTGATTTTGTTTACGGCAGTTTAGGAAATACTAATAGTTTATATTCGAAGTAAGATATGGTAGCGACTGGCTAAACGAAAAAATTATAGAGTGTCTATAGATGGAATTTCTTTCTAGGAATAGTTGTACTTTAAAGAATTTATAAAAAAGAAGTTAGAAATAATTTTTAATTACATGAAATGAAATACAATGCATGAAATTTTATTTCTGGTATATATTTTTGGAAATAAACTGAAGGTTCTGATAATTTAATATTCGAGTGTGACTACTTAAAACAAAACGAAAATTATTATAAAACATGAAATTTTATTTTATTTTACATGAATTCTTAGGGATTTCTATTAACATTCAGTCTGCTAAATAAGAAACTGTAAAACTATGACATAGATTATTTTATTGACTTTGATCTCATGCGTTGAAATATTATTACTGTGAACATAAAAGCTTACAAACTTTGAGCTGAATATATTATATCTAAGGTTGTAGTTGTTTGATCTAATGTTTTCGATTCTCATCTCCGTTGAACAATTACAATTATGCCACACAATCGATATATGCTTCATATGAAGGTTCATCATCTGTTTCTGTCCTATAATCGATTTAATGTGGGCGTATCGATGCAAAACCCCACTAATTGATAGATATAGCTTTCCCATCGATCATCTCTTTCACTGAAACAAGTGAAAGTAAACAATTAGGAATACTAGATTATCGTAAACTTAGAAGACTTTCGTTTGAGTAAGATTAACCATTCCATGTATCGCTTTCCACTTTGATGATCGATAAACGTAATATTTTGATTGATTGTGGCATTGTGTGGGATATAGTGCAAGAGACATTATGGACAACCAATGGAATATCTTCTGTTCGCTTCAGCATATGTATTTGAAGCACGAAAGATGAACAGACAACCGACATGGAGACTCTTAAATGCCCCATGGCACTGTGACGCCAATTCCATGGGGCATCGTGGTGCAGTAGATACTGCAGATGATCCAGATAGTGAATCTGCTCACGATACCTATTATCAAGACCGACACTCCATGGAGCTAGGTGATATGGAAAGGGGCCCACGAAGGATATTAAGAAATTTGCATAATCGAAAAGGACCCCCTTCTCGCTTAGACATGCCACGTTTAAGTCTTCTAGGAAAACCTATCAATTATCGACCTCCAAGACATCGCGATCCAAGATACAGGAAGGCACAGATGATGGTTCACAACATACTTGACAGGCCACGGGGACCTATTGCAGTCATATACCATACTCTAATGTAAGTAATATTTCAGTTTCCATTTCAGACCTTCTATCATTGCTGAAATTCCTTATTTTACCACTATATTTTTAACCTCGTTAATTTATTTGTTGCTACAAAAACTATATTTGGCATATAGGCAGGTGCACTAAATAAATGATCCAAAAGGTGCTTTTTTTTGTTTGAACAATTGTAGAATTTGTGAAGGGAATGTGCATGCCTAATTAACTTATAAAAATAACAAAATTAAATATTGCTTTAAGGGTCGGGATTTGTTCTTTTATGCTGTTGAAATGAATGTTTTTGACTCCTCTACTGAGTTATTTTAGCGCTTGTATAATTAGATGAGTCCTTATGTTTTGAAAATATGCTATCGTATTGGTTTTAGTAAGCATTCATAGAATAATCAGAAGTTTAGGGAATGCCAACCATTTTTGTATCAAATAATAGCATTTATAAATGAATTAATTTCAGTTTATAAGTTTAAAAATACGATTATATGATGTATGAACCACATAGATTATCGCATTTTTTAGTCTTAACAAAAGCAATCCTTAATTAGTTTTGTAAAGGCTATAGAGTTTTTAATTATTTCTGTATTAAAGTCTTATATATTTGAAGATTTAATTTATTATTACTTGAAATTACCATATAAACATACATTTAATACTTCACCATACAGTTTTGTAATTTCGAGTCTTTATTTTTTCAAATCGTATATTTCAATATTGGAATGTGTAAATCAACTATGTGAAAAATCAGCTCTAGTGTGTTTTGCTTTTCTAACGAAAATTATGCTTTTTAGTCAATATACAAAATAATATCAATAACTGATGACATTTTTATAAGAAATGAAGTATAAAGTGTAGTTACAAAGAAGAAACGAAGTATAAAGTTGTAAGAAGAAATTCGTGTAGCAAATTTTTCTTTACGACGAAAGAAAAACGAGTATTACATAAAGTTGTGATAAAGTAATTAGTATGCATATCAAATTTATTCATGGCTTAAGTGAAAGAAATTTATTCTCTTCCTTTGAATAACTGAATAATTATGAATAATTTGACAATAAAAATCAATGCATCATAACGTTTCGTTTGATATGTTGAAATTCTTTATAAGTAAAAAGTCAAGAGCTTGTCTAAATATTTTTTAATCGCAGCAATTTATAAACAATTTAGTATTCTTAAGTAGTACTGAAGTAAATATATTATACGCAGATAATTTTTAATTGGTGATTTTCAACAATAACCTTGTATATGTTTCGAAATGATTGAAATCATTTTATTAGAGAAAAATTAATATGTAACGGTTTAATAATAATATTCTCATTTTAAATATTTGTTCCCGTTGGGTTTTTTAAGATATTAATGTCAAGAATTTTTAAAAATCATCTGAAACATTTGACCAGAAGTAGATGTATTCTTTCTTAGTTCAAAATTTCACTTCAAAAGTGATATTTTTAATCTTCATGTTGTTGGGTTTTTAACTGGTTTTAAACTTGGAGTTTGTCCCTCCTGTTGAAACCTTTTCAGGAGCATTGGGAAATATACTAATTACCAACTCAATTAAACAATTACGTATCCATTTGTATAGGCTAGTAGAAACTATTGGCATATATTTGACAAAACAAAAACTTCAGTTTCGCACCTCCGAGCATTATGAAATATCTTGAATTTTTAATTAATAAATTAATAACAAATCCAATTAATTTTATGTAACAGGCATAATGAATCATTTTTCTTGTATCATTCTGAACTCCAAAAATATTTTAATGTCATTCATAGCAAAGGAAAGGTTCTTTTAAAAGATTATAAAAAAATGTCCACTCTCAATGCGCATCCATCATACGATGGGTATATTATAAAAATTCCCTAGGTTAAATATTAATGTAAAACATTTAATTGAATGTTCGTGTTCATTAATGAATGTTGCTATGAAAAATTCCCTGACAAGTTTGTCATTTTCTGAAATATTGATAGCGTTTTGTATTTAGTGTATAGCTTAACTATTTCATGTATAATAATTAAAAATCTAAAATTCAGTTGCGAAAATTTTATATTGAGATTTGATATATCGTTTTTAAATTTTGTCAGAATGCTTTTTAATTGAAGAAAAAATTATTTGCATACAATGCAATAGAAGTAGGAGATAAATACATTAACTTCAAACCAGTAAATTGTAACAAATTAGAAAAAAAACTAAGCTAAATTAATTTTGGTCACTTCACAATCATAATTATGATTGGTCATATGCTGCTGGATGAAATTAACTAAAAAAATAATGGAAGAGCAAAATAAGATTTTAATCAAAGATAATACTTTAAGATTTTGAAATGCTACACTTTTTCAAAATATAATTTTGCAATAGAAATTACGTCATCCTGATTGTGTTTACATTACAATCAAATTTTTCCATTTACTTGTGAAAAATTAGGTATTTTACAGTTAATAAGATGCGTTACTGTAATATTAAGCATCAGCATTCAGGTCCATTTATCATTGATAAAGTTTGGTTAACATTTTCTCACTGATTGTCTCTGTATGAACATTTCTGGAATGATATTCAGATTTATGTAATATTACAAAATCTATACCTTTTTTATTGTAAATCTTAATCATATTTCTACTTTTAACATATTTAAAATTACAATCAAATTTTCTTCGTACAAAATTAAAATAAAATGGCATAATACATTTTTAACTGTTTCTAGACGAATTCTTGCACTAAAACTTATGCGATTGATACAATTGCATTTTCTTTGGTTACAGGGTTAGCATTTGATACAAGGATATTTGATTGGACTTTACGATATGTATTTGGTACAAAGGCATTTGCTTGAGCTATAACATATGCATTTTATAAGGGCTAACGCTTGGTTTATAACTTATGTATTTGATACAAGGATCAATGGGCTAATTAAGCTGCATTCTAATTAGCCATTGATACTTGTATCAAATGCAATAAAAATCCAGAAAATAAAACTTAAATTCCACCCCCTTTAATTCAAGGAATAAAGTTCTGAAAGTTTATTATTTTTCATTTCAAATTTTCAGTTTCATGAGCAATAAAAAGGAATAAAATTCTCGGTTTCTCTTTGTTTACTAAAAATTGTATTTTAAACTCTGAATATTACTGATACATGTAATTTAGTAATTATTGATTATTAAAAACTACAATTATGTATAAGCATTATCAATAAGGTTTCTTATTACTCAGTTTGGTTTTCTGATACCTAATCAACTAAATTGTAACAAAGAAGATAGGACCCTCAGAAGTTTGCTTCATAAAAATAGTTTTTGAAATCAATTAAGATACAATTATTTTGTAATTTAAATTTAATCATTAGTTTAAAACATGCTTAAGGATTTATACGTTTCTTCTGATGTAAAAAAATTGTTTGCTCTACAATTTCCATAACATTTCTTAATTCATGTTAAACGTATTTCCTAGAGATACGTATGGATCATAAATTGTCATTAAGTATTCTGCAAAAACTGCTCACTGATGGGCCATAACTTTAATTTGAGCTATAAATCCTTATTAAATATACCATACTTAACTTTCATCTAGTTTAACTGGATATGCGATCTCTAATGAGAGCAATTTAATTTTCTCTGATGGATTACTTGGATGGATGGATTACCAAATTTATCTTTTGAAAGGAGAATGAATGTATTTGCATATTGGGATGAAGTCTTTCTAGTTATCCCTATACAGCATATTCTTTTAGTTTTAATATCAGTTATGTAATTATATATAAAGAAAAAATGCTCCAAATGTAATTTTTGAAACATTTACTGTTTTAAAAAGAAATACATTAAAAAGTATTTACATTTATTCTTTGGTCTATAGTTTTAAAACATAATAAAAATAAACGCAAAATGCAATACACTAAAAGGAATTGAGCATTAATCATGAGCATCTTTTAGCTTTACCAATTTGATCTAAACTTTTATATAGATCAATAATTCCGACGCCAAACTCATATGAATAATTTTATGCATCTTTCTTATGAACTTTTTTATTATTCATCATGTTCACATACAAATGAACAAACGAATAGGTATACAGTCTTTTTAATGAATTTAGTCTCAAGTTTCTTAGACCCAACTTTCTAGATTTACAATTCTAATAATAAAACGATATGATAAATTTTATTAAACTAGTTAATTTCTTTTTGTGTGTGTGTTATTGCTATTATAGATAGACTTTACTTGCTTATATTTCGACCAAAATATCGTAAGAATCTATAATTCTGATGTAAAAATTCCATATCACTTTTTATATATCTAGCTTGTTGAGTTTATTAGTTATCGTGCCTATAGAAAAATCGAACAGTTATTCTAAATTTGTTTCTGGTAGTATAAAATATTAAAATATGTAAATCAAATTTCTTCACAATTACAATTCTTTCTCTACGTACACGAAAAAGTAAAAGTGCATCATTTACTTCACCTGTAAATATAGAAGTTCCTCTTCAGTCAAATTAGATGACGCTTCTGTTTGGGAACATATTGTCTTATTGGTTAAATGAAGAGTTCGTGGAACACTTTGGATGCAAATTAATTACTTGTCATTTTTATTCTAGTTTTAATGTCTATGAATGACTGAATTTAGCCCAAAAATTAAAAAATATCATAATTCGATGCCCAAACTGAACTCGAGTTCTACAAATCATTACAAATAAGCTACTGAATTCTAATAATTCGTCCTATATTTCTGTATAATTGCTGAATTCCTGTAAATTATATATTTCTATAAAAACAAATTTACTAAGAATTTTTTTTAATATGAACTAACTTTTGCTTTGCTGTAGAAATTATTTCTTAAATTTATAATCAGTTCCTCAGAAACCTGACATGCATTATTTTAGAATATGTAAATAAAATGCATTGCCTCAAACTTGAAACCTCTTAGAATAGCAAACTTATTTAAAAATCCATACATTAATACTTGTTTTAGAACAGAGTCAGCTTCGATTTATACCTAAACAATGTGAATGAAAGTTGAATGATAATATTTCTACCCACAGTTGAAATTCAATATAAATAATTCTAAAATTGAAAAGAAAACTAATCAAGCTTTAAATTTATATTGGTTGTGTGAAATGACATTAGTTTAAAATTCCATAAAATATTATATTCACTTAATACTTAATTCATTAAAAGAAAATATTGTTCTTTATTAATCATAAGATATTTTACCTTTTTTTTTAATTAAAACAATGTTGTTTTATTCCCTTTGAAGCTATTACTGCACAATGTTAAACTGTAATTAGCTCTACAATGTTGTGTGTGAACTTTTGAAAGAATCATAGTAAAAATTTGAAATAAAATTTGTCCTTCATCTGTAAACATAATTTGTTAATAATTATTCAATAGCGATATAAATTTAGATAACACACTTTGGCTGTCTAAGTTTTTTGAATAATAAAATGTGAAATATTACTTCAAGCAAAGTATAAAAATTGCGCGCATATTGAACGTATAAGAAATGCAATTTTATGTATTGTCTCACTTCTATGCTAGTATAAAACTCATTCTGATTCGTTTACATAAATAAATGATCAAGCAAAATCAAGTAATCTATTTTGAGTTTTTAACATTATTCTAAACTAACAAAAACATTTTGTTGAACTATTCGTAATAAATTCTATTAAATTCTTTTGCAGTAAAATCAAACTATCATGAAATGTGTTACGTTAAATATAAGAAATTCTAGCTAGAAAATAATATATATCTTATACAGTCTGGTATACCTGAATGAAAATGATTGCAATGGAAACGATTTCATTTCATTTTATCATAACATTCTATGGGTTGTTCTTATAATACTTGGTATATTAACATGGTTATTGTATTGATCTTCGAATTACATCTTGTTAGATGAAAATACGACAGCATATGATTATGTTTTTATAGAAACGTCGCTAGGGAGATGACTGTAATAAATCAACCTGTGGTTACAATGTATTGCACATTGTTCGACTTTCGTAACACAGTATATTCGGTAATTCAGACGAACTTTAGGGACCTACTGTTATTAAGAACTAAATTCGGAAAATGTTATAAAAATAATTTTAAAATAATATAACATTTTGTAAATTTTGCAATAGTTTATTCCTAATCTTCTTGTATCTTTTTTTTTACAGAAATTAACATTTATCTCATCAAAGAGACAAGACATCATATCAGATTTTTTTATTTTTAATCAAAATTTTAAAGCATTTTATAAGCAGCTTTTATTTTTACTTTTTGAAAAATAAATTGGTAAAGCAAATTAAGGTTTCTTAATTTCTAATCAAAGAAAGGAATTGATATAAAATTGAAATATCTAAACCTCATTTAAATTTATTATCTTAATAATATTAAAGATAAAAATCATATTTTATGATTTTGAAATGCTTTAAAATATACATGTTTTTAAAAAGTTGTAAATGTATTAATTCGCGAAGAGATCATAATCTAATTTTCTACTGTTTCAAGCGATTGTATATAGTTCTTTTCTAATGAGAATGCTTTATTTTCATTACGTAATGACAAATATAGTATTTTATTATTATGTTTAAAAGTTTAATTATATTTTTACATTGAAAAAATTAATGGAATCAAATTACACATCAATAAGTTGAATGTTTTAAAAAAATAAGTTATTTAATATGTGATAAAATCCACTATATATTTAAAAAATAAATATTCCCATAAATGCGTAGATATCAGTATCGTTATTTCTGTTTCGTATATTTAATAGAAAAATTTTTTAACTTCCTGCTTCAGAATGGTTTTAAATCATAAAATACATTACGAAAACATTTGCAGTTTTTTTAAATGTATGATTATCATTTGAAACAATAAATTGTAATCTTTTTTTAAAAAACTTTGAAATTTGAAATAAATTTTAAATTATTTACTTGAATTTGTTTTTAGTCATTTATATTTAAATTGTTTTTGCTAAAAAATCATCGCTATATCTTATAGAAATCCCATTAATAATTGAATTATTTCTTGATCTTGCTTATGATAAATATTCATTTTACTTTATACTTTAAAATAAATATTTTTAAAAGCATATAAAAGGTTATTTGAAAATTAAAAATATCTTTAAATATTGGTTATAGAAAACTCCATGATAAATTTTAATTCGCCGTAATTTCATTCCATTCAGTTTACTCAGTACACATTAAAACCAAACGATAATCAAAACGTCTGCAAATATAGCTAATAATAAACTAGATAATGCATTTAAATTAATAACAATTTTCTTCTATAGAAGCTGTTTTAAGCTTTATTCAAAATGGTCTTTTAAATTAAAATTGCATTGTTTGTATAATCTGTAATAGACATTTTTTTAAAAGAAATAATATATATAATTGTATATATTTTCTTTGGAGGTTGAAGCATACGTTTCCTATTGCAAGACTTTTTGATGTATGAAATCGGCTTGAAAAACTTCCATTCATCATTATTTCTTGTTCGCCAAGTATAATAGATGATCGAAGTTTTCGTTTGCAAATGTTTACAACTGATTTTATTTTTGAAAGTTCTTTTGGATACATAAAAATAGTTTGATCTTATATTGTTTGGGTATAATCTTTCTTTTGTTTTTATTCTTTTTCATTTAAAGATGTGACATATATTATGCATACTATCATTAGCATATTATCATACATGTGCTCTTTAATTTTTAATTCATCAATTTGTAACGGATAATGTTACTGTAATCATGATTAGATAGATTTTGCAAATGTTTATTTAAATATATTACTCTAAAGATTTATACTTTTTCTACAGTTTCGGAAAACTGATAAAATTGCGAATATTTCTTTTTTAAAAAAAATTACGATATAATTGTTTTATTCTAAAATTTTTCCAAGTTTTAAATGATATTAAGTTTAAATAGATTGACAAGTTTATTTTCAAAAGTAATATATTTTACATGGAAATTTTGAAACTCGTATCTTATTAATGCTATAAGATGACCCACAACGGTAAATAGGAATTTATCGAAAGTGTATGAACAAATCAGATGAATTTAAAATAATTTATAATTTTTTCATATAATACTGTTAGATGATTTTTGCGGCATTTGAATTTGAATTTAAAAAATTTTTAAGGAATCCAGTAAAAAATTTGAATGTGATCATTTTGATAAAGTATCATAAGACACAAAAATGTATAAAAATACCCTAAAATATAATTTTTAACTTCAAAAAATGTATAAAATATCGTATATATTGAAATATTAAGAAATAGCAATATTTGATGGTATATAATAAAAAGTGAAACGACTTGAAGTGCAGAATATGTCTAGAAACAAACTATAATCTTTTAAACCATTATTCTGTCTCTAAACAACAAGAACAATAAAAAATTGTTAAAAGCTATTTAAATGTATTACAGATTCATTCAAAAAGTCGATACTTTTGCTACTATATGAAATATTAAATTGTTTTTCACGTTGCCATTTAAATATCTCGGATATTAAATGTATTTGACAATTTCATCCTACATTATTTCGAAGCTTAAGCAAATTATTCTATAATGGGTATGAATTATTACTTAGATTATCATTTATTCGGAGATTAACCAAATGCTTTTGCCATTTATTTTATTCAATTTACAATGTTATGATTAAAAAAACCTGCTATTTATTTCAGTGATATAATTCTTCAATTAATTCCTTCTTTTCTCTTAATTCTTTAGAAAATGCTTTAGGCATTTTATTCCTTTTAGTTGGTTGATTCCGTTTTAATTTTTTTCATTGTAGTCATTGTCATAATTTTCTGATTTTCTTTTTATTTACATTATTAAATTATGATTCTTGTTTAATTAACATATTAATTGCAGTTTTATTGTCTTTCGGTTACAATGTTTTTGCTTATAGTTTTGTTTCGCTTCATATTTGTAACTTTAAGCCAGATTGATTTTCGTTGGTGTTTTTGAAATCTTTTTTTTTCTATAAATTTGAAATTGTTCGAAATCAACTGTTATTTCGAGCTTGTTAATGGGATTTCATCAAACAATTACGAATAAACTGCTTTCATTTGAAAAACCAAGCTAATGTTAAATTAAGACTAATTTTTAAAATTTATGAATGCATTTTTCGTGTTCAAAATATTCCTTCTATTTCAGTTTTCTGAACTGAAATAATTTCATCGTCCCAAAATCGAAAAAAAAAGGAATTAGACTAGGAGGTCTTTATAATGAGGCATGAAATAAAATGAAAATAACTTAAGTAGCTATTTTCAACGTACACTGAATAAACAAAGTTTTCTATTATTATTTTTATCAGAAATGTTAAAAATCTGAACGGAAAACATATTGCATGAAGTTTTTGGCAACTAAATGGAATTAAAATTCGTGATCTAAGAAAGTTTAATTTGATGCATTATTGGAATCATTGTTAAAATAGTTCTTCGATTAGAAGAACTTAACATTGACTTTATATAGGTGAATTTGAATCGAAAACGATTTATTCTTAAAAGCAGACGATTTTTTTTTTATCCTTTAGCCAAATAAGTTTCCACGACTTTTCTGTTTAGGTAGTTTTCAAGATGCATGAACACAAAAGAATCACTCCCTTATATTATAACTTGGTGATTTATTTCTTAATTTAATTTCAAATTCTTTTCAAATTCTGCGTCTACCTCATTTTCCCAATAACTCATTGAATAAGCAGAACTTTGGATAATGCGTGTCCACTTTCCTTTCAGAGGAAAGAGAAAGGGGGAGGGAAATGTTTGCGGAACACCGTATTTTCTCCTTTTAGTGATTTCTTCCGAAGTGCGGGTCATATTCGAAGAACCGTCAGACAATACTCTCTTCGAGTACACAAACAACTCCACTTCACTCCACTCACCCCTAATCCTCTAAATATATTGTCTTCAATATCATGCTCGCCTTCACATGTCTGTTATCACGATACGTAGAAGATTGTTTTTATGAAACCTATATCTTTCTTAATCCTTTGCTACAGAGGGAACTCTTTCTCATTGTTTTTCTTACAAAGTTCGGTTGCTGAGAGGGAGAGCATTTATCTTCTTTCCTTCAGACTCTTCCCCCCCCCCTCTTCTTCCTACTTGGTATACTTCAGAATTTTCTTAGCAAAAGTATTGTGAAGCAAAGTCATGGTCGTGAAAAGAATTAATTTCACTTTTTTTTTCAGTTATAACTATTTATTTAATAGTTAAGTCACCTTTAAGAGTCTGCAACACAGTTTTGAGTCCCCGGAGTTTTGTTTTGAAATTCTACCAGGTGACTAATGTGTCAATTTAATTTCTGTTCTTAATGGCAATAATAATAAAGGTTGCTCCACTTTATTTTCACTCCCGTGCTTCAATGTCCAATTTAATGGTAGCAAATGGCTAACTTATAAATCATTAGAGACAAATATAATTCCTTTGCAAAAAGGATTTATATAAAATAAAGAATTGTGCGTCTCAATCAATAAATATACTGTCAAAAAATTATGAGATCAAAATTTTTTATAAGTTACTCATGGCTTCAACTCAAATTTATTAAAATATTCTTGAAATAGTAATATTTTAATTTTTTTTTAAAATTACACTTCATAGACCAAAATTGATTGGGTTATGAAGCTTTGAATACCACTACCACTTTTAAAACCATTTTAATGCCTTCATCATGAAAGATCTCTGACGAAGACTCTGGAATCTGTTTCCTTAAAGAGGTTGTCAAATGGTTTAAAATTATCAAAACTTTATATTTCATTGAATTTGATCACAGAGGAGATGATATTTTGGTTCAAAATGTCACTATACTAAAAGAGTTATTAAATATGAATATGGGAACTATATATATATATATAATACTCTGAATTTCTTCGAATAACTACTCTACATCAAGCTATCACTCTAAGTATTTTTATAATCAAAATTTTAAAAAAACATGAATAAAACGTCAAAATGCTTAAGTAAGCATAGCAATTTGTAATTGACTTAAAATTCCTTAATTTGAGTTACAAAATCATTTTGTGAGAAAAAAAATCGTTTGACTTTTCGCAAAATGACTGAACTATTAAAAAGGCTACGATAATAATTCTAATCCCACTTAACCTAGCATATCTAGCGATATCTTTGAATACAAAAATATTGATGAAGAAAAAAATGTGATATTTTTCTGAGAATCCAAGATGTATTGAAGATCTAGATATCACTTAGAAGTTTCCACTTAGCACCTATCTTTAATAAGTCCGCAAAAGACTGACCAACGTCCATGCTTCGTTTCGAAGGAAAGCAGGAAAATTTCCCAAAAATAGTCAACCGAATTAGGGGCCTTTAATACAGTAATCAATTCTGAATAGTGCTAGTTAAGGAAACATCCAGAAGGTATGATCCATAAAAATTTTCACTTTATTCATGATCCGTAGCCATTCATGCTTTATCAAACTAGGACTCTGATAGAAAAAAAAGATTGTGAATTTATTTCTGCTATATCAATTAGATCATTTAAAAAAAGCTTCACAGACATTAGCTAACTGAAAAGGATGTCTCCTGATAAATATTTAAACTATATCCTTAAAAACAAAACTTTGAAATGTTTTTCAATGTGGCCAATTGTAAAGGATTTTATAATTTCGGAGAAAAGAAATGACTCAAAATCAAATATTCCATTCTGTGCTATTCAGCATAATATTGATTTTATTAATACGTTTATTTAAATTTTCTGCTCTAGAAAGCAAGCACTAATAGTCTGAATTTGAATGTAATTATTTCTTCTCCAGTCGATCCCTTATTTTGAAATTAATGCTATCCTACATATTTGTCACTTGTTTACAAAGTAAACTTGCTGCCTTCATTGGGAATCCAATTATTCAGCATGGTATTGATTCTATTAATATGTTAATTTAAATTTTCTGCTCCAGAGGCAAAATTGGCTGTAATTGTTTATCCTCAAATCGATCCTTTATTTTGACATTCCTCCTACCTTAAATATTTGCCACTGATAATGAAGTAAACTTGTTGCCCTTCATTGGAAATCCACTTACTCAATGGCTATTTCTGACGCTCAGGTTATTTATATACAACATTTGATTCTAATAAATGTGCTCATTATTTACTGTAGTCCACGGATGCATCATTATTAGAGGATTATGAACATTGTATAAGTTAACCATAGGAAAAGTTTTAATCGACCCTGTGATTAAGAAGAACTGAAAAGAGAAATGTTAATCACTCTGACAGTGAGAGTCACTTTTGAACAGAGTAAAATTTCCCATTCATTAATTCAGGGCATTGAAAAGGTAATTTAGGGTAGGTCTGTTCGATGTCAAATACAGGAGAATACTTGTGATCCTAATGGTGCTTGGGAAGCATGTGGGATGTTTTGGGGCAAGTCAGATCTGGCAGACTGAAGAGAATTTCTACTCTTGAGCATAAGAGCGTCGACCAAGTAGCTCTTCCAAAGTCAAGTATTTGCGAATATTCGGCTCTAATGATGAAATAGAGGAAAGATGGAGAGCATTTCATCACTCTTCTTTACTATGCAGAAAATTAAAAATAAATAGTAAAATCATATTGAATGTCTAACATTTGCATCTTTTGACAGGGAATTTTAGTTCTTACTCTTCTTCT
Source organism: Argiope aurantia (assembly GCA_026543865.1). Classification (NCBI taxonomy): domain Eukaryota; kingdom Metazoa; phylum Arthropoda; class Arachnida; order Araneae; family Araneidae; genus Argiope; species Argiope aurantia. The sequence continues at coordinate 289,421 of JAPMOR010120922.1, read as the reverse complement.
TCTACATCTCCTATATTTATTATCTACTAGTCGTCTTTGGTGACCAGTTGATTCTCCGTTATTAATGATTAATAAAAATTTCGATTAAATATTTTGACTTAACTTTGTATGTAATGATATGTAATTATGCCTTAACTGTTTCCTCACCAAAATATTTTTAAGCTTAAAAGTTTGAGGCATATAACTGATACTATATTAGGAGCCTTACACTGTTCTGCACTGTTTAAAAAATTATTTAGATATGTACCTATATACACCTAATTATATCACAGGAAAGAACAATAATATTTAAAAATAGGCGCGTTTAAAAATTTAATATTGCTTGATTCTGAATTAAACTTTAATTGTAAATATAACAAGATTTCAAAAGTTTCATTTAAATCATACTGCATACTGAAACTTACTGAATATGGGGGGGGGGGTTGAATATTCAAACCCTTGATCAACAACGACGGAAAAAATACCAGACTGAAATATAAGAAGCAGCACTGAAATATATTGCTATAAAGTAGTCTTATATTTTTTTTAATTTAATAAAATAGAAAATATACGGAATGAAATGATAATGATTTTCTGTAATATTATGTTCAGATATAGGTATGCACACTTCATCTTATTTGAATGTTTAAGTACAGAATAACCCAAGAATTATGAGTCTAAGTGAAATGCAATAGTAACCGAAATCAATAATTAAACTTTTAAAAATATTTTCGGATTTTATAGTATATATTTTTTTCTGCGATTAATAAAAGTTTTACAATATTTACAAGGAATATTACCACATCTAAATTATGAATATATTATATAAGATGAAATAATGTGATATTTGAAAACTGATTTCCAAAATATTTATAAAGCCATAAGATAGTTTCTTATAATTTTTTTACAACTTGAAATCGTTCTGTTTCAATTTAACCTTCTCCGATGATTCTTATTTATGTATTATTATTAGCGTAAATATGTATTCAACTAGTATTAGCATAGTATCAAATTAGTATTCAAAACATTCAAAGGAATTTAATTCTGTTCATGTATTCAAAATTATTTCAAAAATTAATAAATATCTTTTACACAGTTTAATTTTCGTCTTCATTTTTTAATCTTTTGGTGAAATTAATTCTTTCTGCGTTATAAAATCTATATGAAATTTAAAATATAAATTTGTTTGACATAATTAAATCGACGTTAGTATTGATTACTAGCGATCGAAGATGGTCAGTATAAATAATGTTTGAAAATTATTTCATAAAAAATAGAAATAAAATTGTATCTGATAATTTTTATCAATTGTATTTATTTTATTGTTATTTTTTTCACATGACTAAAAGTAACAGGTGATTAAAACTTTTCAAATATTAATAAATATGTAGATTAAAAATATTTCCGTTATTACTTACATTTTTTCAAATTAATCATTTTGAAAAAATGAGCATTCATATATATATACTATGTAAAACAATAATAATGAAATTATGCAAAATTACTTAAATCGTTCCCTAAAATATTTTTAATGGTGCATATTTTTTTCGTAATACTTTTATACCTCTCATCCTAAATGTCTGCAATAATAAATATTTCAAAACTTTGTAACAGAAAAATCATTATAAAACTTCCGAAAGGCTTTTAAGGCTTTAAAATACTAACGTGTTAAGTGGAAAAAGTCATATTTCCATTTGTGCTGAAACAGTTACCATTTTGATTTATTAGCTTCAGCTTGTAATTTAAAGCAAGAAAAAAGTCGTGTCAGTCGAAACGACTTACATTGCTTATATGTGTCATATTTATGAGAACAATAAACCATGTACTTTCTCATCCATCACTGTCATTTTTCGAGTTTCTTGTCACAAATCCTTTTGAATGCGAACTATTTTTTATACACATTTTTATGTTTTTAAAATTTCTTCTCTTTTATCTTCTGCTCATTGTTAAAAAAACAATAATAAATAATTTTAAAACTTTATGAGATGCGTTTTGATTGAAGTACTTATTGTTATTCTTTCAATAGCGGTTACATTGTGAAGGATTTCTTTTATCCAATTGATTATTATAATACTCAATTCAATTTTATGTTTACTTTATACTTATTCAGCCAAGTTTGTGATTTAGAATAATCGTTACTAATAAGGGTTTTACTTAAAATATTAAATTTATTTTAAATATTTTATTCAACTTGATCTCAATGGCCTTCTCAACAAAATAATTTGAAACTTCAAATTTTGATAGCTTTAATATTACATTAGATGCATCCACTTTCCTTCGGCTATGCAATTTCCCAATTTTCTATCTATATATTTATGCATTTATACCTCTGTAAAGAGTAGCAATGTTTGAAATTGGAGTACCCGAAATTTTTTTCACCTTTGCATGATTCTAAAGCTAAATCATATTTCTAAGTGCTAAAAAAAAAATGTCAAACTTTTTATTAAAAAAATACCTTATACTAAAATCTACTGAGCATAAGGAAAAATTTCAACTCTTTTTATCATCAAAAATAAAAATTAAAACATATTTAAATATAAATGGCAAGAGAAAAGAAAAACGAGTTTCATTTCAACAATGAAATACATTTTTATAAAACACGCTCAAAAAGCTTTTTAAGACTTGAAAAAAAATGCTATCATTAAAAAGATTATTTTAAAATGGTGTAAAATTTATGGGTGTGGTGCAATATTTTTTAAAATTACCTCGAAAATAGGTCAAAATCTTGCTTAATTTTTAATTAAAATTCCAAAATATCGCTCTGAGATTCTCATTTCCACTCTCCAGTGTGTGTGTGTGTGTGTGTGTGTGTGTGTGTGCGCACGCGCGCGCTATTTCTGGTGGAACTGGAAAGAGCCAACACAAATACACACATTCATCGTTATTACTAATAGAGATAGCATCTCTAGCATTTAAGATGAGAAATCGATGAAGTTGAGCTTAATTAGATTAACAGTTCTTTAAATATAAGCAGGACCGTGGTTCTAGCGGTTGTATTCCATTTGGTAAAACTTAATATTTTTTGTATACCGCTGCGCTATTAAAAATAATTGATATGAAATTAATGCATTCGGATTCGCTTAAAATGTTGATTTGAAGCTGCTTCACTTTGTGTTTTGAATAAGTTATCAAATTACGTTGTTTGAGTATGAACCTTGTATATTTCCGATTCATTCTCATTAGAAGCCATGATTAAGGATTTTTTCTATCAAATCATTAGTTTTTATGAAGTTTTGCAGATTTATCAATGGAATATTTCTTCATTAATACTACCTATATAAGTCTTATTATTAATTGATATAATATATATTGCTGGAAAAAAAAATTGCTGACTTATGACTCAAAATTTGGTGGCAATAATAATAAAATCTTCGCATCATCTGCAAATTTATTTTTGATTGAAATAGAAATATCCATTTCACAAAGCCAATTTTTGATTTCGTAGCTTTTTGAAAAATTAGATTCAACTGAATGATTTGTTAAACCACCCAATATTGATTTTTCCATTAAGTGCTTATTACGTTTTGAAGAATGATTCAAAATTTAATTAAATATTGCGAAGAGCAATTTGGAAACAAATAAGAAATTATTTAAAATTCATATACTCTATTTTTCAGTAGGAATAGCTATATTTAAAAAATCTTTACTTCATATTGAAATATGGTTTTAAAGTAAATATTTATTTGATTGTCTCAAAATTTTCACTAAAACTTCATTTCCTTATTTCTTATACGTGTGTGCAAAATTTGAAGGAAAGCTATTCTATATTTTGATTTCTATAGTATGCAAACTGTGAATAAATTTTTCTTTTTTAAAAAAATCAGATTTGTAATATTTCTTAATTGCTTTATTTTGTTGAACTCTTAAAATCATTCATTTATGATGTTTGTTTGTTTTTTACTTATTTTCAAGTACTGTGAAATGCTGCATAAAAATTTTCTAATATTAGTTTTGGTGACGAAGTTCTTGATACATCAAATGCTAATAAAATTAAATTCTTAAATATAATTGCATCAAAAACATACAAATTTGAAAATTTTTGATGTTTTAGCATTTTATAAATTGAATCAAAAAGAGAATTAAAAAATGTGGTCTTTAAAAACATAAGACAAGTCAAGAAAATTAAATGTATGTAGTAATTTTTTTTAATTTAGTACATACTTAGAAAAGAACATTTTAGGAACATCGAATTGTTATATCCTTATAAAGCTACAAAAAATTCAAATTGCAAATATGCTTTATGAATATCCTATATTAAAATAGCCTTTAACTAAATATTTTATTTTTGATATGGAATAAATCTTCTTACTTGAAATGAGGCATTTTGGGTGTATCTATTAAACGTAATGAGTTCCCTACTTTTTTCTTGTGTGACCATCAAAAACTAAAATTTCATCTGACTTCTTGAAAATTCTTCAGCATGTTAAAATCTGTTGTTCCTCTTAAAATTCTGCATATTTACAGAAAAAAAATTGATGTGTAAAATGATAAGAAAATTATTCAGGAGCTCGTTATGCTATATGGAGAAGATGACATTTATTGCGTAATGGAGCAAATAATGACTCCTGTGATAAGAAAATGTTTTTTTTCCTGGATAGTCCTCTTGGAAGCCTTTCATGTGGACATTTTGTATCACGACATTCATTTCTTGTAAAACTCACTTTGGCAATTTAGAGAAGTTAAGATAACATGCACGAATGTAAGTAATTTAAAGTCATTTTTATCTATCTATAAAAGATAACAAAAATTTCTGGGGAAATAGGATTTCAGTTATATAACAATAAAATTCAGATGACATTTCGGAATGATGGCTCTTATTTTCAAAAATAAATATTTGAAATGAGGAGAGTTTGTTGTTTACTTAAAAATAATCATGAAGTTTACATAAGTTTATAGAATGACTATTCTAAAATTAAATGTTAATATTATTATCTTTGATTTGCGTTGCAAAGCATTTGAGTTAGATAAAGCCATTCTAGGAATATAAAAGATAGGATGAGGAGTTTCGTTTAAATATTTATTGCAGTTCCTTGAAATTCGAGATTTATTTCGTGCTTCGATAATGATGGGATTTTTTTCAAAATGTAGACGTATTACAATTATACACCACTCTATTTCGAGCCAAAATGAAATGTTAAATGGTGTGTAGCTTACCCATATTATGCAAAATCCAATTTAGTCAACCTAAAGGTGAAAGATTAATGTTGTTCTGTTTTTGCTAATTCAATTTTTTATAAGATTATATTATAAAGACCTTCTTAACATACTGTCTCCGAAACTAGGTGCTGGTGTGTTCACGTTTTTTAAATATCCATAAACATTGAATTGAATGATTCAGTCATATATTTAAATATCTAAGTAAAAGTAGTTGAGAAAATCCTTATTTAAATTATTCCGTTAACATTTTCCCTTTTCATTACCCTGCATCTATTCGATGCCTAAGATATAACTTGATTATATTTCGCTGCCTCAGGATATTACATGCATTTAAGGCTGTAATAGTTTGTTTCATACAAAAATGGAGTAGCAAAAAAGTTGTTTAAAATTTAGAAAAATTATAGTTTTTTATATAATTGGATTAATAAAAATATCAATCACTCTTTAACTAGAATATATATCCGATTGATTATTGATTGCTCTGTGTCTAGATACTGCAGAACGAAGAGATAACGCTTAATATCCTTTAAACAAATAATTATTTTCTATCATTGTATTACTATACTTCATATGCCAAATCTTATTTTGTCCTAACCGAAGCCAGGTGGACATCAAAGCAGACTATTACAAGCAATTTCATCCAATATCAGGATACGACAATACCACGCAGGCAATTAAAAAGATCAACTGAAGGCATGAATCCCTTCTTTAAGGCCTCCTCGATTATCATGTCAAACAATCCCCTTCAGAAGATCCACTTTAGCCTATCCACCCATTATCAAGACTAAGTTGCATTGACAATACCTTAAAAATAAAATTTCACTATATATAATTAAAAAAAACTGTCTTTTTTCAGATTGGTTGAAAATAAGATACTAATCAAGTTCCAAGGATATAACTTCAGAAATGGTTTCTTCAACCAATTTAATATTTTAATTGCCTTGGTTTCCAGATTAATTGGCCATTTACTTCCTTCTTGAAGAAGGCGATCAGCCGTTCACGCTCTCTTTCCATACTGACATTGGTCATCTTCATTAAAATGTCTTGCTTGTTGAATTCTAAAAATTCTGTCTTTCATAGATTTTTTTGAAGAAAGTTGTCTTTTAATCGATTGAATTCAAGCCTTGAATTCCTTATACTTTACTGTAACTTGAATTCATTATACCTCACTGTAACTTGAATTCATTAT